>APFE031741090.1:12922-65475 GCA_000404065.3 Pinus taeda | reverse complement strand
ATGACTTTCTCTCTTTCTTGAAGTTTGACATGGAGAGAAGAGGTATAAGGCTTGACAAGGAGGATAATATGACTGTTGATGGAGCCATATTAACTGCAGATAGTCATGGTGACAAATTTCAGTGTAACAATATCTACTCAAAAGAGTAATCTACTGGTACCATGCATGTGTATCTAGCCATCCAAGAGAAAGGTGAACCCTTAATCTCGTCGGTGCCTCGCTCACTTGAGATGGAAGTTGACCGTTGCAGCTCTTTTGTGTTGATGTGTAGTAGGTGGATCTTCGCTCCACTCTATCTATCATGTGGGGGTTGTTGTCCTTGTGGCTAGTTGGTTGCCATCTTGTTCGTTGTTGTCTTGCAGGGTGATGTGGGTGATGATATGTTGAAGTTTTAAACCACGGTGTCTTTTTCTTTAATTCACCCTTTACTAGAGCCTGATTCTTATCTGGTGCATGTTGGGGTGCTTGTTGTGGTGTCTTATCTTCCAATATTACTTCAACCACTGAGCCCTCATCTGGTGTATCAGCACATGTAACATTTTATGCTTCAGCTTCTATTTGTGTTTGATTGTCAATCGTCACTAGCTCATCATCTGATATGTCAGTCCCTGGAACATCTTCTGCTTCATTCTTCATGTACTCTACCTGTTTATTGATGGAAATATCCTGTAATGTAATTTTCTTCTTTTTAAACCAGAGCTTTAGGAATTTCTTTTGCACATTAATATTGATAGTACCCACAGATTCCATCCAAGGATATCCCAAAACAACATCCATATCATCCATCTCTAAAGTATAAAAATCACCATGCAGCACATACTTATCCATATAAATCTTCAAATCCTTATACACTTGAACATCCTCATCATCCACCTATGTGTGTTCAATGTGTTTTGCTGGAACTTGCAATTTTTTTGCCAAATTAACATTGATAAAATTATGCTTGCAACTAGGATTTATAAAAACAATGATCTTCTCCTTTTGAATCAAACCATGAACCTGTAATAAGGATATACCAGTAGGAAATAACCCCACATGTTTCCCCTTATCTTGTTTTCTAGCCTGAAACCATTTGTCCATAAGGAGTTTTTCCAATTCTTCATTCAAAAATTTGGACAAGTAATTGATGCCAAGTGAGTTCCACCATATGGCGGCCTCTTCTTTCAAACCAATTGGTACTATAGACTTACAAAATACCCCATATATTCTCTTAAGTTTTTGTATGAATTGTTCAATAGTAGGCCTATCATCTTTTCCTGTAAAATTTTCCATGAAGAGGGTTTGAGAAAAATTCACTTGGCCAAAATTTGAAATGGTCGCAATTCCGTCAATATTGCTCAGAATCCCTATTATGACCTATTTTCAAAAATGAAACAACCTTTCCTCATCTTCCCATGTGATAGAAATCTTGAGCCAGGCACTGGAATTTCAGATCTTCATTGCAACTCTCCCGCCGTCACCAAAATTTCTAAAAAAAGAGTTGATTTTAAATCAGCGATATCTCCCTCATCCGGACCCCGATTCGACTAATTTTTTATTGAAATCGAGTATTTTTCCCCAAAGAATTCAGATCTACAATTAGATTTTGCATATTTTCCCCCAAAATGTACAGATCTGTGCCGCAAAGTCGCTGCCCCGAAAAAATGTTTGCAACACCACTGATTTTTAGATCAGCAATATCTCCTTCATCCAGACTCTGATTCAGCCAATTTTTTTTTTGAAATCGAGTATTTTTTTGTAAAGAATCCAGATTTGCAATTAGATTTTGTAGATTTTTCCCCAAAATGTACAGATATGATCTGTAAACTCGCCGCCCCAGAAATACTACAAAAAAAAACAAAAATCTTCATTTTTGCCTGAGAAAGTGCTTTGATACCACTTATTATAGATCTGGTACCACTTGTTATAGATCTGATACCACTTGTTATAGATCTAATCCAAAAATATATGAAAAATAGAAATAATCCCAAGAATAACAAGATCTGAATATAGAAATGCTTCTTTATTGATATCAAACCCTTAATGTAGGGCAACACCATACATTCACTCCTTAAAGAAGGAGAACACTCCACAAGCCATATCCCTGTTCATACAATATTCCTTGACCCCTCTCCATGTGGAGTCTCTAGCCTCTATATAGGCCTCATACATACAATACCATGGGTCATTACCATGGTTCCCTCATACCATCAAACTAATACCATGGGCACATTAGATTATTACTAACTACTTGTGGTCCCTTACTTGATACGGTTTAACCACCTTATTTATTACTATGGCCCATCCGATTATTACATTATTTCCTTGGGTACCTCCCTTTCTACCCCATATTATCCCCCCTAGCTATATATCAGAAGGAGATGAAGATCAGCCTGAAAAGCTGATACGTGAAACGTTAGTTGAGGTTGTTGAGCCTTACATTTTTCAAACTCACTATTGTTGTCTAAATACATGGATTATAAATGTTGAACATAAACTTATTTCTGTGGAGATGAATGAGACAAAATTGTCTATGGAAGGTAGTCTAATTGAATCATTGGGAAATAGTGACCATGTGAAGGATGAAGCTGGAAATGAAGAGCATCGTGATAAAACACATGTTAAATGTAAGGGGAAAATTGAATTGCTGGAGAGGTTTCTAGGAGGAAATGGCAATAGGAAAGAAGTGGCTACAACTATACTTAACAATAGCAGAGGGTCTTTAAAAGACATGGGGACAGAAGAGTGTTTTGGTTCACAAACCAATAGTTTGTTGGAAGGAACAATGCATAAAATGAATGAGTGTGATGTTGTAATCGAATAAATCGAAAAAAAGTTATTTGGAGATGAAATGAAAGTTCAGAAGAAAAAAGAGAGTAAGGATCTAAGGGTGGAAGTAAGGAACCAACAACTACAAAATGAAGGTAACCAATAGAAGATCAAAGGAAACTTTAAAGAAGATATTATGTTAGTTGAAAATGTAGTAAAGGATCATCATTCCATCATGATGATAGGCACAATGGAGATAACCAGGGAATCCATTGAGGCAGTCAATAAAGAAGAAGGACTAAACTCTCATCAAAGGATCAGTGAATGGGAGACAGAATTGGAGCTACTAGAGAAATAGTTGAAAGCACCAATAGGGAAGAAAGAATCTGATGAAGATTGCAAAGGATATGCAAGAGAGGAAGAGGAAAGAGTCTAGAAAGGAAATGTGTTGGACATAGAAATTGAATTGATGATGGATTTGATGAGAAACGAGTCTCAAAGGAAGAAGACGACATAAAGAAAAAAAAAGCAACAACAAGAAAAAAACAACAGGAGACTATGAGAGCATAGCTAGTGGGGCAATGCAGCATAAAGTATGGAGACCTCGAGAGCAACAACAAACAACAATAACAACCAAGGAAAAACTACAGAACAAAACATGGGATCCAAGAAGACAAAAATCAGAAGCACGTGATTAGGAGACCATGATTATTTTCAACCTTGAGAGTTTGATGCACGAACATTCAGCTCAATAGTATCATTGTATTTTAGTAGACATAAGGGGTCTTGTGTTTTCAAGGAAGTTGGTTTCCAAAGTGTTGAATTAATGTAATTATTAAGAGCTTTGAGTGATTTTAATGAGAGAAGCTAGAATAGGATTTAATTAAGAATAGTGAGGCATATTTGTAAATATTCTCGAATGTAGGAGCACATGAGAGGATTAGGATAGCTGAGAGATTGAAGAAATTGAGAATTAATTGTAAAACTTAGATTAGGAGTTAGTTCATGGTTTTGTGGATTAGAGAGGATCCTTAGAGATAAGGAAGAGATTTTTGGATTGTGTTGAAAAGTTTATGGATGTAAAGCAATAATTAGTTGTAGAATCCTTTTGTATAAATGTAAGCCAAAAAGGCAGAGAAAAGAGTTAGATGGTTAGTCAAGTTAGTAAGTCAAGCTAGTACTTGGAGTGTGACTATAAGCCTACAGGCAGATTGTGAAACAGAGGCCACTGATTAGAAAATAAGGGCAAAGAGGCAGGGAGTCTCATTATGTAGTCATTTTTTTATATATACATATACATAGATTCAATTCCTAACTATGTAAATGTGTGGTTTGAGTATTGAATGATAAGGTATGTGTGAATCAGAGGTTCTCCATATTTTATGTATGCAGGTGGAGTTCGATAGAACATAGAGAAGAAGAATGATACGAAGGATCGTAATGGTTCGTTGAATCCGATTGAAGGATCAAAGTAAATTTCTGAGTGGTGATGATTAAAGAACATGCAGAGTTAAGCTCAGGAAAGAGTTACGCGGTCAAACAATGAAGGACCAGAACCCTAAGGTAATCCAAAACCATAAGAATAACATTGAAGAAATGGCGTAAAACACAAGTAAAGAGAAGAACGAACAAGTGAAGTGTTGATGAGCAAGAGTCGTTAGATCTATACAATCAACGAATGAGATTGTTCGTGATAACCCACTAGGATTAAGTCATATAGAAGGGAGCCAAGAAATGAGCAGTGCAGAATTGTAATTAGAATCACATCACAATATCTTAGGAGTGAATAAACCCTGGCTTAAAAGATTTGCGATTGCGATGACCGATATCATTGCTGACTGTTGGATCTAGTGCTCTAATCAACGATAGAGGATCACTGATTATTCCTGCATCACAATATTTCATTGTGAGTGAATGGGCATGAGGCCTAAGAAATGCAATGTCTGATGTCTAATGCAATCACCGATTAGTTCGCATCGCAGTATTCGATGGTAGATGTACCTTGGTCCTAAACAATTGCAATATGTGGTATTGCGATGTGCAATGCTGAGCGGACCTGAGAAGGTTATGGATGCAATTTATTTTATTTGGAGTCCGGTTGTGTTTATCGCATATCGAATGTGAAAGGAGGAGTCTGAGGAATGCATGTTGGTGTGATCCGCGAGAACACGACAACCATTGATCTGATGGATGAAATCAATTGTGGGGAATGAATGTGAAAGATAGAGAGTCGGGAAATATACAAAGGTCGTAGAATGGTGGAAAGAGCAATCACATCCCGCTAATCAAATGTTCTGAATGCCAAGTTATTAAGAGTCCCTTTGAAACTCGTGATTGAGATAAGATAAGCATTGGTAAATGTGCAAAGCAAAGTAAATGCCAAAAGGTAAGTTCATGTATGTTTTATGTGTATTTCTATTATACGAAGGTTATAATAGAAATAAAGCAATAGAAGGTTTTACGGGTTAGGTCCATGTATAACCAAAGTTAAAGAGTGGGGTTTGGTTATATGTGTGGTGCATTAAGGATTAACGAAGGTTTAATGAAGAGGGCATATAGAGTCCCGATGAAAGGATTGAAAAAGGGACAGACTGGGGTTAGTATCAAATTATTCTGCATGAGATTTAATTAAGGGGGCCTTAAACCTTAATTCCTAAAGATTTGACTTAATTTCTATGGGAATATTTTTAGTAGTCGTTGAGGATAGAGGGTTTAGATATATCTCAAATTGTAGCATTTTCCCTTTTAGATTCAATTAAAAAAATGTTGTAAAATTAAATTAAAGTAAAATATGTTTACTATGAAATAAGTTATGGTTTTTTTAGCATTTGGTATTGATAACCCATGGTATTGGCCCATGGTATTGTAACAAAGCAGATTTACAAGTTAATATCCATGGTAAAGTGAGGGTGAATATCCATAGTTAAAAATCTTGTCATATTGTTATAAAATATTTGATTGTGAAATAATTTATGTTTTTTGGGCATGTGGTATTGTAATAAAATATTTTGATTGCCAAATAATTTATGTCTTTTGGGCATGTGGTATTGATAATCCATGGTATTGTAACAAAGGCTATTTTTTATAAGATAATAATATCTAACGTAATGTGGGCGTGAATATCCATGGTTAAGAATCTGGTCATATTGTTGTAAAATATTTTAGTTGTGAAATAATTTATGGTTTTTGGACTTGTAGTATTGACCCATGCTATTGGTTGTAAAATATTAAACCTATATTTTGGATCAATGATGTAAAAGAAAATAAAATAACGAAAAAAACTTTATAAAAACATGCATTATATTTAATATATTATAATTATTCAATTTGTTTGCTCTCATACTAAGATGGATCTATGTCGATTCTATATATATATAAAGAACCGGAATAGATCCATCTTAGCTTAATTTTATTAAAACCATAATTTAATTTCTATGGGAATATTTCTATCGTGAGGATAGAGGGTTTAGATATATCTCGAATTGTAACATTTTCCCTTTTAAATTCAATTAAAAATAAGTTGTAAAATTAAATTAAAACAAAATACTTTTATTATGAAATAAGTTATGATTTTTTGACATGTGGTATTGATAAGCCATGGTATTGTAACAAAGGGGATTTACAAGTTAATATCCATGGTAAAGTGAGGACCAATATCCATGGTTAACAATCTTGTCATATTATTATAAAATATTTGATTGTGAAATAATTTATGTTTTTTGGGCATGTGGTATTGATAATCCATGGTATTGGCCCATGGTATTGTGAAAAAAACTATTTTTTACAAGTTACTAATATCTACCATAATGTGGGGGTGAATATCCATGGTTAAGAATTTTGTCATATTGTTGTAAAATATTTTGATTGTGAAATAAGTTATGTTTCTAGACTTGTAGTATTGATAATCAATGGTATTGGCTCATGGTATTGTAACAACGCCTATTCACAAGTTAATAACAAAATCAAAATATAACAAATTAAATTATATTATTTTTATTAATTTAACTTTTTATTATTAATTGAGGTCATATTTAAAAGTTTATACTCATCCCAATATCATTTTTCACTTCTTCTTCTTCTTTTTAACAAAAATAACAAATACTTATTAAAAATAAATCATTTAACCCAACATAAATATTTTATTTCTATTTTTTCTATTATAGATATTTCTTTTCTTTTTTATTTCCATTTAGCTTTGGGTTCAAATAAAATATTCACATATTACAACATCACATTTTAGCACTGTATTTTTCTCTACCTTATCTATATCTTGGTGGAAATTCCAGAAGAAGGAAGACCATCAATGTGATCTATGGATTTCATGGGATTAAAATATTCACATATTACAACATCACATTGTAGTGTGGAAATTCCAGAATAAGAAAGACCATCAACCCAATCTATGGATTCGATTGGATTCGAACTCTAGATGGAGTTTGCATGGGAAACACCTTATGGGAGAATCAAAGATTAGATGGAGGAAGTAATTTGTACATGGGTATGAATTTGGACTTTGTTCTTCCTTTTTGCTAAACAGGATTTTTGTTTGTATGGGTAAATAATTTCGAGGGTTTATATGATCAACACATAAATTTTATGCAGAGTTGAGCCTTTAATGATTTTGATAAGGGCAAGGTCATTGGGTGTGGATATTTTGGTAATTTATACATGGGTATGAATTTGGACTCTGTTCTTCCTTTTTACTAAAGAGGATTTTGTTCTTATGGGTAAATAACTTCTAGGGTTTATATGATCAAAGCATAATTGTTATCTAGAGTATTATGATATTTTGGCAATTTGTACATGGGTATGAATTTGGACTTTGTCCTTCCTTATTACTAAAGAGGAATTTTGTTTGTATGGGTAAATAATTTCAAGTGTTTATATGATCAAAGCATAAATTTTATTTAGATTTGAGGGTTTAATGATTTTGATAAGGGCAAGGTCATTAGGTGTGGACATTTTGGTAATTTGTACATGGGTATGAATTTGGACTCTCTTCTTCCTTTTTACTAAAGAGGATTTTGGTTCTTGAGGGTTTCTATGATCAAAGCATAAATTTTATCTAGAGTTGAGGGTTTAATGATTATGATATTTTGGTAATTTGTACATGGGTATGAATTTGAACTCTGTTCTTTCTTTTTACTAAAGATAATTTTTGTTCTTATGAGTAAATAATTTTGAGGGTTTGTATGATCAAATCATAAATTTTATCTAGAGTTGAGAGTTTAATGATTATGATGCACATCTTGATTGTGGCCAACAATTCATCAAAACACAATGCACAAGTAAGCATTTTTCATGCCCTTATTGTACAAAGGGTTTAATCATTATGATAATGCAGATCTTCACTTCTCCCAAAAATTCATCAAAAGACAATGGACAAGTAAGCATTTTGCATGTCCTTATTTTATAGATCAATTTGATACTCCCTAACTTTTCTAGGGTCACAATGCATAAAATTTTATCTTTTATTTTCACCTTTTTTTAGTGGTTGATTGTTTGTGTAATGGACTCTACCATGCCCAAATTAAAAGGGCTCAACTGATGCAAGAACATTTTTTGGTAGGATGCAAATACTAGACCTTCCTCAAACTTTGTTACATGACATTAAAATTTCTTGTAATCATGAACATAAAGTTTCTTGTAATCATGAACATAAAATCTTTTATGTTTCAGCCTTAGATTCTGACCTTAATGCCTACATTTTTAAACCATGTTACTATATTTTAAGTATAATATACTTAGATCCATTAAACCTTACAACTCTCCAAAGCTTAGGTTAATTTCATCTAAAAAGAAGGAACCTGAACGAAATTTTCAATATAGATTCAATTCTTAAAGACAATGATTAAAAATGGAATAACTCACTGGTCTGATAACTTTTACCCACCCATCAATTTTGAAGACCTTTGGTATTATTCTGAACCTAAACATAGAGAGTAGAAGAAGAAGAGGATCCTGGATGAGGTGGATGTTGACTTGCTTGATACTTTTCAAAATTTAGGCATGCCCTTCACTAGAAGAAGAGATTGACTGACGTTGTTGTAGAAGTTGTTTTCAACAGTGTTTTCATTGCTACCATGCATAGGTAGACTCTATAGGTAGTTGAGGTTATCTTTTTTCATTATAAGAGGTAATTCAAGAGTTTCTTTATCTAGTTAGGAAGTAGCTTGGCAGGGTTGTTGCTCCTGCTAATAACTATTATGTTGCAATGTATTTTTTTTTTTAGTGATAACTCCTTATATTAAATCTCCAAGCACACTTTGTCACCCATGGAAATATCCACTTATTTCAGGATGAATGAGATGGAGACTAGGCATTTGAGAGGACTCTTATTTTTGTAGATGAGAGGAGTTATGTGAGATGAGAGGAGTTATGTGACATATATTGAAGGATGAACTGTACCATTTTATGAGAACAATCATCTCCATGCCATAGTAGTGGATCTCTATTGCACTAAGGGAGGAATGATAAAGTATTCGACTATAAAGAATTGGTATGTCGGGAACGAGGAATGCAGATGTGGGATTTATAATTTTATTACGAAAAGATGTTTGTGCGATGGAGACAATTCAAGGATTTCTTAGACCTAAGTAGATACAGTTTCAACAATCTTCTTTTGTTAATGCAAGAGTCGGACCTTCTATTCATTATTCACAAAATGACATACGTAGAGTAAATCAAAATTCCCAAGCTTTGAGAAAGAAGGGAAACTTCAAAACAGCTATACTCTACCCCTATCTTCACACATTACATTCCTCCAAAGTAGAATATAAGAACTTGGAGTAGGTTCCAAAAATGACCAATAATTAAATACAAGAAAAGGCCTTAAACCCACTCGAGATTTGGGTTCTTTTGCCTATGCAATGAACCTCTTGTCCCCCGATGAACTCCATCTCCATCAGACCTAGCCTTCCTCTTTTAATATCAACTGTAGGACTTGTGCAAAAGATCGAACGGTTGTGGACCCAACCCGCGGGAAAAAGCTACTCGCCATTACTTGCAAATGTCTGCAAACCAACTCGATCAATCTAAACCTTTGAAACGCCTTTTGAGATTCGACGGTGGAGAAGGAAATCGCACCCGCCAACTAACGTGGAAGTTAGTGTGTGATAAAGGTGGTATTCCTCCTGACCCGATCGCCACGTGGAGCTTCCTAAGTGGGGTCACTTCCAAAAAGAAAAAACTGCTTCCCACTTGTGCGAGCTGTGATCAACAAAAAACCACCCAAGTCGCAGTAAGAATGGTTGGGAAAGAGAATCTCTGGTTTCACGATCATCAAGTTTCATCTGCTCCCAAATGTTCTCATCGTCAAGCCTCCTTGACCCGATGCGCGAAGCTTTCAGTGCCTTCCTTTCTACCACCCCTGAAGCTCTTTATTCCTTGTCAGTACAACTGTAAATTTCCATGCATCCATTGATCTGGGAATCTCTAGTTATCTTTTCTGAACCATTATCAAAAAACCCCATTGTAAGCATGCCTTTGAGCCAATCCCTGTTGGTTAACAGTACCCATCTCCATTGTTCTATTAAGGAACGTTGTATTGTCTTCATTAACTTGGTTTTGACAATCTGTTTTTAGTCTATTGTTAGGGGATTCGCGCCAATTCATCACTGCCCTGTTATCTATGCTCACCACTCCTTGATTGGATACAAAATCTGCTAGCTTGTTGGCATTTTTTCACACATGTGCAAATCTGACTGCTCTCAGGCTCTGTAGATGACTATGAATCCGTTGGAAGACTTGACTAAGCCTCCAATTTGAAGAGGCTTTTTCCGGTCTTGTTCCCCAGCTTATTCTTTTGACAAAGTTGATGACAAGCTCAGAGTCAGCTTCAATGATTGTGTTTTGACGATTTTCCTGAACCAGGAACTCAAGACATTGTTCCATGGCCATTAATTCTACCATGTTGTTTGTGGTTTTTCCTAAGTGGCCATAAAATATGAAAAGAATATCTCCCCTATCATCTCTTAACACCCCTCCATGGCCTCCCTCGCCTAGATTATCTTTGGAAGCCCCATCGAGGTTGAATTTGAAAAAGCCCTTAGGGCGAGGATGCCAGAAGTCTAGCTCAGGGTCCCCCATAGAACCTTTCCTTACAAAGCCCTAAGGAACCAGTCCCTGCAAATCTAACCGGCAGAGAATCCTCCAATCTATGGCCGAAGGGGGGGTTCAAGGGAAGATTTCTAATCGTAGTTCTAACTGTTTCCTTAATCTATTTTAGGATCAGATCATAGATATTCTGGGAAGAATTCTTAACATTCTTTAATATCCTACTGTTCCTTTCTTTCCAAACATTCCAAATTATGAAACTTGGTGTAAGAGCCCATGCGGAACCAATAACTTCATTATCCGAAAAGTTCTTTCTCCATTTGGTGAGAGTATTGAAAAGACATCCCATATCTTTGTCACAATGTTGGAAGATAGCTCCAAAGGAATCCCATAATCTAGAGGTGAAAGTGAAATTGTTGAGAAGGTGCTCAATGGTCTCCTCTTGGGCCTCACAAAGTTGGCATCTAGAAGGCCCTAGGAATCCCCTTTTCCTAATATTATCCTAGGGCAGGATTTTCCTTTGCAGAACCAACCACAAAAAGAGTTTAATTTTCATCCAACCTAGATGCTTCCAAAGGTTTTTCCAAAACCTGTTAGGAGCATGGGGATCAAGTTCAAGGAGTATGAGTTTAGCCTCTTTAATATTGAAGTTCCCCTCATTGTTGCTGCCCCATCTCAACTGGTCCTGCCCCCTAGAAACCAAAACTTTCCTTTGCTACAACATTTTCATTAGTCTTTCGGCCTTGGTTATAAGATGAATGTTATCTTGGAGGTCTAATTTTCTCCATTTTCTCCATTTCCCTGAACTATTGGTTTGATCCCAAAAATCCCTAACTTGGGTGAGCTCCTTAGTATCAGTCTCTGCTTTGAGGTCCTCCAGGTCCTCTTGTAAGAGAATAGATTCTTGTTGCCATCTATCCTCCCAGAATAAGGCTAAGTCTCCCTCTCTAATTTCCCAGAAGCTATGGTCTTGAATTAATCTTCTGTTATCCGAGGCTTTGTTCCAAATATGAGATCCTCTTATATTCCCATCCATCCTTATGTGCTCATTATCAGGATAGGCACTTGCATATTTTTCTTTCCAAGTAATAGCCCATTGTGGTTCTAGTTCCTTTATCCATCGCCACTATAGTTTTTCCCCTAGAACCTTACAAAGAATCTCAAGATCATCCAATCCAAGACCCCCGTGGTTTTTGAGTTTGCATATTTCATCCCAGGAAACTAAGGCCCATTTCTTCTTTTCTTCCCCCTTTCCCCATAGAAAGTCTCTTTGTATGTTTCTCATTTGATGCAGAATTCCTTTGGGAGCAGGGATGACAGAAAGCATAAATATTGGGATTGATTGAAGCACAGCCTTTGTGAGGACCAACCTGCCAGCCAAATTTAAAGATCTCATAGTCCATTTCCTGATTTTGTCTTGCAGCTTACTAATAATCGGCTCACAAATACTTTTGTGAAGCGGTTTTGCAGTTAAAGGAACCCCCAGGTATTTCGAGGGATCAAAGCCAGGAT
This sequence comes from Pinus taeda, assembly GCA_000404065.3. Lineage (NCBI taxonomy): Eukaryota > Viridiplantae > Streptophyta > Pinopsida > Pinales > Pinaceae > Pinus > Pinus taeda. The sequence goes on along the minus strand of APFE031741090.1, from coordinate 53,160 downwards.
CCATCTTACCCAATTGTGATCAAACCAAAAGCAATAAGAACCTTCCTGATATCGTTCCAATTCTGTTTATCATAAGCTTTGGCTATATCAAGTTGCATGATCATACCAACTTTTCTCTTACTAGTAAGAGAGTGCACCACTTCATGTGTCTAGATGATGTTATTAAGAACTTGACTTCCTTCCACATATCTCGATTGTTCCCCTGAAACTAATGAAGGTAAGAGGGGTTTGAGCCTGTTCCTATTTAGGGGTTAGGGCTATGTCTCTTGGAGTCTTCCACTACCTACAGTATGTCCTATTTTACAATATTCCAACAAGCTTTGAAGAAATCAACATTGAAACCATCTAGGCCTTGCGCCTTACCATTTTGAATTTCTTTGAGAACCCCACTAACCTCCTCTTCCATCACAGGCCTGTAAAGGTTAACATTATCCTCTCTGGAAATTATCCTGAGTATGTTCTTAGTGAATTCATGGATGTAGTGTTCTCTATCATAAGAGGTTTCCTGAGCTATGTTTCTAAAGTGTTGGACTAGCACTGCCTCTATTTCTACATGAGAATTGAGATTATTTCCTCTTTCATACTTAACTAGAGCAATTCTATTATGTGCCTATTTCCCATGGTGGATTTGTGAAAAAATATGGTGTTGCGTTCAGCTTCTTTTAGCCATTGGATTCTAGATTTTTGTCTCCAAAAATATTTCCTCTTGACTGCATATATTCTCCCATTACTACTGATATCTGGTAGCTTGATCATGTCGTGCTTTGTCATGGCCTTCTTTAATAAGGCCTTGGTTAAGTTTCTGCAGTTTTCTTTCAATTATTTTTTTCCTTCAAAGATATTGTCAAATTCAGTCTTGTTCCAGTGCTTAAGCCGTAGCTTGATATGTTTTAATATTTTCTGTAGGAAAAACATTTTGGAACACTGAATGTTTAAATCCTCTACCCACCACTTGGTGACATTGCTGATGAAATCTGGGTGGGAAAGCCAGATATTTTCAAATCTAAAAGGTCTGTTCCTGGGGTTACTAATGCCCTACACCTCCGGTTGTATCGGCCAGTGATCTAATCCCCCAAAGGGTAGCACTCCTGCTACCATTTCCTTGTCATTAAGCATAAGATCCTCTGAGATTATGAATCTGTATAATTTGGAAGCTACTTGAGACTCTCCTCCTCTTTTATTGTTCCAGGTTAAGATGTTGTTATGCATTTCAATATCCACCAGCTTCATTTCTGTTAGGTAAACTTGACTCGGGATAGAGTCAAAGTTGACGAGGTTAAACAGTGATGGTTTTGGGGCACATGGTATTGTGCACCCATAGTATTCTGCCTGTGGTATTATATGTAATGGAGCTTATAAAGGCTGGAAGGACTTCATTGTAATGCAAGACCTGGAGGTGAGTGATGAAGGCTCACTTGGTCGTATTGGCCAAGGTTTTGGCCAATGCTAATGAGATCTTATTAGGTTGGGTTTTTCCCCAGATTTGGGGTTTTCCAAGATAAACATTTGTGTTTATGTGTTTATGGTTGTTGCTAGTTATTTTCTTATATATATTCCTCTCGGTAATTATTTATGTTATGCAGTAAATTTCTTAACAACTGGTATCAGAGCGAGATATTGGCTTCAAAGGGATTCTTTGATGCCAGGCGTTTATAGTGCCTGATGAGATCAATGTAGCCTTTTTATAGATCTGGGTCTGAAAATAATGGTGGAACAATCGTACACGGAAGAACTTCGAGGAGAATGTGCAGAAGATAGTGCCGTAACTTCCAGGGATCACAGTGCATTTGCGATATTTAATGGTTTGGAACATGCTAACGAATTGTTTGGGATTCATGCAACTATTTAAAAAGGTCAACAGAAGAAAATTGTTCATGCGTCTTTGAAAATTGTTCGTTTTCTGCTACGTGAGGCCACTGGTGCTAGAATCTACGAGGTTCTCATCGGGCTTGCATTTGGAGTGGTTTGATAGAAGTTTTTGAGAAAATCAAATTGAGAGAGGATGGATCAAAATCACAGCAGCAATAAACAAAAAAAAAAATTAATGAAGTCAAAATTATTGCATGTAAATGGGCATACTACTGTAAGACCCGGTAAAGCATGTGTACCCCTTGGTGATCACCAGTGAAGTCTAGGTTAGACTTAGGTGATAGGGGGGATGTCGGTTTAACAATACCCTGGGTAAAAACTCTGAGGGGGCTAAGAGCTAGAGTGAGCGGGATTGTCTCACTTAGCAAGTTTGGTTGGAGTTAGTCAAGGAACCCAAAGTCAAGTTTAAGGGGGGAATTGTTAGGTAAACTTGACTCGGGATAGAGTCAAAGTTGACAAGGTTAAATGGTGATGGTTTTGGGGCACATGGTATTGTGCACCCATACCCATGGTATTATATGTAATGGAGCTTATAGAAGGCTAGAATGACTTCATTGTAATGCAAGACCTAGAGGTAAGCGGTGAAGGCTCACTTGGTCAGATTGGGTAGGGTTTTGGCTAATGCTAATGAGATCTTATTAGGTTGTGTTTTTCCCCGGATTTGGGGTTTTCTCAGATAAACATTTGTGTTTATGTGTTTATGTTTGTTGCTAGTTATTTTCTTATATATATTCCTCTCAGTAATTATTTATGTTAATGCAGTAAATTTCTTAACAATTTCATCAATAAAGATTTGAAAATCCACAAAGTCTTTGCCTAATACTCTGGTTCCCCCTTTTTTTCTGTGAGTGATTTAATCATGTTGGAATCACCCCCTAAGATCCAGGGTATTACTGCATGTCTATTTCTGAGAGTGTCCAGAGAGTTTAGAAGCCTTAGTTTAGCATCCATTCCCTGTGGGCCATAGACATTTGTAACCAGATAGGTTTCCTTATCTCCTACTAGTTGAATTACTATAGATAAATAATCTCTATATGCCTCCGCATCTACTAAGTCAATCTTTTTTGGATTCCATAGAATGAGAATACCTCTTGCTATATTCTTTGCCTTTAATTCCAGAAACTCAAATCTATTGAGCCATTTACTATGGATATCTCTTATCTTTTGAATGGAATACTTGGTCTTCTGTATGAAAATCACATTTGGAGATTCTTGTTTCATTCTATTACTTAGTAACCTTTGTTTTCTTTTACTACCTAGACCTTTGATATTCCAAGAAGTGAACTTCATAATTAAAGATTAGTAAAGGAATAACTGGATAGGTCTTTCATCTTACCTAAATCTATCATTAACTTTCCGCATTTCATCAACAGCTCATTCTATTTTTTTCTGCCCCTCTTCTTTCCTGGGATTCTGGGTACTAGTCCTACCATATTTTCATCGTCTTCACTCCTTCGTTGCCTTGTCTATCTTTGTGATTTAGTCTGTCCAACCCTTTAGCTTGGGTCCTCCATAAAAACAGTCGTTGAACCCCGTTGAACTCCTCTGTAGGTAATGAGTCTAGCCCTTCTTTGGTTCCTTGATTCAAGAAACCCTCTAAATCTAGGTTTTCTTTCTCAAAAATTTCCTAGAGTTTATGGTCCTCCATATCCATCTCACTTTGGTTCATGTCAAGATCCATCACTTGTTCAACATTACTCATCATATGTTCTTTCATTTTGTCATTTTCTTATATTTTCTCATTTTCTTCTTCTTTCTTCACCTCCACTATGTTTCCTCCTTTTGCTTTATCAGTATCTGTAGGACCATCATCTGCTTCGAGGGTTTGGAACATGTTCTGGTTAACATGCTTCTCTTTGGCTTTCCTTGTTCTTAGACCTCTTTTGCTCCCTTTTCCTTTGTGTACCACCTTGAAAATGTTTTCTAGATCCTTCATTGTATTAGCTTTGCTTTTGTCCTCTATCTTACAGAGAGGGCAATCTCTGACCAGATGTCCATGCTCGTGACATTTGTGACATCCGAAAGGAATGTGTTCGTAAGCTACTGTTTGTATCCATTCCTCATCTGGCAATGCTCCAGAGAGATCCATCTCCACACATATTATAGTGAAGGAAGTGTACTTTCCCCTTCTAGTAGCCTCAGAAACTTTGACAAAACCCCCTAACTTATTTCCTATGGCTGATAGAGATTATGTTTGCCAGTAATCAAGAGGTAGAGAGTAGATTATAACCCAGACTGGGACTAAGGTGAAAGTTTCGTGTTCCAGAACAAATTTCATGATCGATGACCACATATAGAGGCCTACAACAACAAAGAAGTAAGGCCCTCCTTCAAACACTCTGTCTTTGTCTTCAATATTTGCAAATACTACAGCGAAAAATCCCTTGGATCCAAGATGTAGATCAATGCTACCTTTTTGTTTCTAGTGGTATTTAATCCACGTTTGTAAAGCTTTTTTAGCGGTCCACAGCCCGATGAATTTACAAATGATTGCATATGTTTGCATGTGATCCTTGTGCACCTGCAGTACTAGATCATTTAAAATAATTCTGGGAATTACCGTCGCTTTGGGCTTGCATGGTCCCATGTGTGCTTTTTCTTTAGTGCTTTGCTCCCTGATATCTGCCATATTTTCCAATGCATCATTGTGCTCCCTTGCCTTGGTTCCCTCTTTCTCTTCTTCATTGCTTCTATCTTTTCCTTTTGAAGGCTCTCTGTCCTTTTCCATAGGTTTTATCCCCTACTAACCACTGCCTGATTGAAGGAGGGAGTGAAGCTCCCTCCTGTGCATCCTTTCATGGAGGGATACTTCTGAGATCGATCGAAACCCTAGTTTTTCTCCTCCACATCGTCGCCAAAACAAATCGTCCAGTTTCTCGATACTGGTTCAACAATCACCTGGAAATACTCAAGCATTATTTTGAAAGGCGATGATGCCATTGGAGAGTTCTATTATGTTTCCTTGAAAAATAACTATCAATAGGGGGGAAAAAGATGATCCATATATGGAAGAATGGGAGGAGTAGGTTTGTTTCTAAAATTATATCTATAGGCAAGTCAAGGGACTACTAGAGAGGATTAGTGCAGGTGCAACCAAATTATCATAACGTAAGGAATTTTTCACAGTGTGATTTGATGCTCATCAGTGACCGGTAAGCTGCAAATACTTATCATCACATTCAAGTATAATTGAGTTGCATTCTAAAGTATCTAATTTCATGTATTGATAGTCCTTCTTGTGTCCTTGTCTCTCTTAATTTAATTATGGTAGGATTGAAACAAGTTAAAAAATCAAGCATATCATTGAGTCAAATAGACACCCACATGTCACTACATGTCATTGTGCATACTCTTTGTTTTTTATACAATTAGAAGTGAGAAATATGATGTGTACACACCTAAAAAATCCTAGCATGCATGATTAATCCCCCTCCAATTCCATTTTCTATGGTGACATTTTATTTTCTTTGTTTATACAGGTCATCTAGCCACATAGTGGCCACAATCGAATGTTGAGATATATGTCAAATAAATATTTTATTGTCTACTTTATTTTATATTCAAGTATTCATTGTCTTTCATGTCTTATACTCTGCATTGTATCTTTCATTTTCAGGAGAGGAACTCAATATTGATGGTAAGAAGAAACAATTGAAGAAAGAGGAGAACAATAACATTGGAGTGACAAATGAAAAATGAGAGGGAAGAGAATCTGTCTAGTGATACCCTTAGAGCCAATATATCACAATAGTCACACTCATAGACTGATGGTAAAGCCTTTAGAGTTGGTGAATTCACTTGCAATGCTTTGGCAATACAGTGATAATGTTTTGAAATGATGAAACAATATTTCATGTGTAAACTGTAGCCCAACCCATATTAAGTTGGAAACTCGTATTGTAATATTTGATATTTTATATAATAAAAATTATATGGATGAAATTATTTTTATTTTCACTTGATATTATTTAGTCTTGTAATTAACATATGTAACTTTGTGTTATCATATTAGATAAACATGCACATTGTATGACATTTTCTTAAAATCTAGTCAGAAAATCATACTAATTAATTTACAATGATTAATAATAAACACATAAAATCAATCTAAAACTACTAAATTAGTGGTTTGATGAAGAAGAATAAAATGAATATATGACTAAATTAGTCGTTTATAATGATTATGAATGAAATGAAATGAAATGAATAGAAACTACTAAATCAGTCGTTTATATAATAAATATGAAAATACCAAAAAGAGATAAATGGCTATTGTAAATGATAAAATTTTGTTATTAAATGATGGCTACATTTTTCATATATACGACTATTAGTAGCTAATTTACAACATCTTATAACATGACTAAAATTTAGTCGTATTTCTTTGGTCATTAATTGGTTTTAAATGATGACTAAAATTTGCATATATATGACTATTAGTAGCTAATTTACAGTTTCTTATAACATGACTATCATTTTGGTCATATTTCTTTGGTCATTAATTAGTTTTCTCAAGGATTTATATAGTAATATATTTTGTTATATATTTGGTCATTAATTGCGACAATTAATGAGTAAACAAATGAAAAATTTATGACAAAATTTATGACTAAATATACTATTAGATGGTAAAATTGAGGAAATCAATTAATGACTAAGCTAAAAATGACTAAAAGTTGTTCGTGTTATAATATACTATAAATTAGCTACTATTGGTCACCGACTTAAAAATGGTCATTTATATGCAAATTTTAGTTGTTTTTTAGTAATTAATTAGTCATTTTTTACTAGTGAATATGATGCTTCAGGAAATGGAATTGGTGTTGTTTTAATGCAAGATGAAAGACCCATTTCTTTCGAAAGTCATCTAGTCAAGTGAAAGTATTTACATAAAGCTATTTATGAGAAGGAAATGTTGGTAATACTACATGCACTTAAGAAATGGCGACCCTACCTAATGGGAAGACACTTCAAGGTAAAAATGGATCATGATAGTCTTAAATACCTTTTAGAAAAAGGATTATCCTCTGAAGAGCAACAATTATGGGTCACAAAGAGGTTGGGTTATGACTTTGAAATCATCTACAAAAAGGGAAGAAAAATGTTGTGGCAAATGCACTCTCAAGAAAGGATGAGGATGTGGAAGCATTGTTGTGCACCATTTCTATTATCTAACCATATTAGATAAATGAAGCAAGGGAAGAATGGAAGAATGAAGAAGAAGTATGGGCACTCATTCGAAAGCTATAACAGGATCATAGTATATCTGATACATTTAGCTGGAAAAATGATTCGTTATGGTACAAAGATCACTTATACCTATGTAATAATTCCCAACTCAAACAAAATATTCTTATGGAATTGCATGCTTCTCCCTTAAAAGGCACTTAGGATTTTTAAAAGCTTACCACAGGGTTAAGAAGGAATTTTTTTTGGGATGGCCTTAAATTGGATATTCAAAAGTTTGTGGTGGAATGTTTGGTTTGCCAACAAAATAAAGTTGAAACAATTAAGACCCCATGTCTCTTAAAACCTTTATCCATTGCAAGCCAACATTGGGAGGAGGTTTCAATGGATTTTATCACAGGTTTACCCAAGTCCGTAGGAAAGAGTGTCATCATGGTGGTAGTTGATAGACTTACCAAGTATGCACACTTTTGTGCATTATCACATCCATTTAAAGCTAGTACAGTTTCTACTGCATTTATGGAAATAATTCAAAAGCCACATGGAAACCCAAAGATTATTGTAAGTGACAAAGATCTCATTTTCTCTGGAAATTTTTGGACAAAAATATTTTCTTGTCTTGGTACTCAGTTATCTCATAGCTCATCTTATCATCCTCAATCTGATGGGCAAACTGAGATAGTAAACAAATGTTTGGACGGATATCGTCATTTCTTTGTATCTGATAAAGAGACATAATGGGTCAAATGGTTGCCTCTAGCTGAATGGTGGTATAACACTTTCTTCCATACTGCAGCAAAAATGACCCCATTTATGGAAATTTTTGGATATCATCCACCATCCATCACATCATATTTAAAAAAAATTCTAAGGTTCAAGCAGTGGAACATCACATCGAGCATCAAAAACATGTTCTCAAACTCTTAAAGGATAACCTAACGTTGGCGGAGAATAGAATGAAACAACAAGCATATCAACATCGTAGCGAAAGAAGTTTTGATGTAGGTGACTGGGTATTCCTACGATTACAACCATATAAAAAAATGTCCCTCAAGCAAGCTAAGAAGGATAATAAATTATCACCAAAGTATTATGGTTTGTACAAGGTGTTGCAAAAGATTGGTACTATGGCATACAAATTGGAGCTTCCTGCAGCTTCCCGAATGCACACAGTTTTCCATGTTTCATGTTTAAAGAAGGTTATAGGTGAGAAGTTCCTAGTTAAAACAATACTACCAAACCCTGACGAGGAAGGAAAAATCATATTGGAACCAGAAGCAGTCATAGAAACAAGAACTCAATAGCTACAAAATTGATCAATTTCGGAGTATCTCACCAAGTGGAAGAACTTATCCACTGAAGATTCCACATGGAAGGATGAGAATTTTATATAGAAGCATCCAGAACACTGAAGCATTGAGGACAACACTTTTCAGAAGGAGAGGGGCATGTTAGGCCCCTATAATACTAATGATTCCCCCATTACCATTGTCATTGTATCCCTTATTGTTATTATTGTGCCCTTATTGTCCCCATATTGTTATTAGTACGCCCCATAGAAACCACTATTGTTATTTTTGTGCCCTTATGTTATTACTATTATGTCGACTTGATTATATTGTGACCCCTTAGACTCCTATATATAGAAGGGAGGTTTCATCATTTGTATCATCCAAGAATTGTTCATTTGTGTAATGTAAAGGAGGTTTCCCCTCAAAAAGGCTGAATTCTAAGGTGTTGATCTATCTTTTCTATCTTTTTGTGAGCTAGTTTCCTAACAAGCTGCAAATTCTAACTCAGAGTACATAAAAATCAAGGAAAAATTTTGGAAAATAGAAACTTTGGATGAGAAGGGGAGTTATTTTTTAATAGAGAGCCAAGGTGTATTGTTGTTGAAGGGAATAATTTATATACTTGATGATATAAATATGAAAAACATTGTCTTAAATTAACTACATAAAAAGGCAACAACTGGTCATCCTCTTTACAAGAAGCTTATTATTGTGTTGAGAGAATATTTTTACTAGCTAAATATGAAGCATGAGACAACATATATGTAGCTAGATGCCCTGAATGCCTAAAAGTTAAGGCATCTCATTAACACCCTGCTAATCTATTGCAACCCCTACCCATTCCAAAATTGATTTGGATCTCTTCAGCTACCAAAATTAACCAAGATCTTCTACTTTTGTGATGTTAGTAGAATTACATTCAAAAGAGAATTAAAAGATAGATTTGCATACTATAAGGAAGATTAAACATAATGAAAACCATCAAATCAAGAACATGAACACATTTGATAATGGAGTTCACCAAGTGTGGGTTATGTCTTTGGGCCCTAGTGTCAAGAGTTGGGAGGTTGCTTCATTAAATGTTACAAATGATGAAGATTTACATGGTATGTTCTTTGTCATTACAAGGATATATACCCCAAAACAGAGTGGTATATCTCTCCGTGAGACATTCTCAGGAATTCTCACTCATATGGGAAAATTCCTTCAATAAGAGTGGAATTTCTCTCCACGAGACGTTCTCCCTATAAGAATTCTCACTCAAATGGGCATTCCTTAAAAATTAGAAGCTAATGAAATATCACATGATGTGGCATACAAGTACCCCTCAACATACTGGTAATCAGGGATCTCAACAACAAAATCATAAGAAAAAATATGACATAACTGCATCATGTACCTCCACTTTCGTGGATGGCCAAAAAATACAAAGCTCAACAGCTAAAACATACACCACTACTGAATTCGTGGCACAAAATCATGTCAAAAAACTATAAAATTTGCTCCTTTCTAACTCTCTCAAATTCTGGACACTAGGGAATCTTGAAGATTCCCCCAAAGATTCCTTCATGAAGATGGACGAAAATCCACTACTCAGATGAATATTTTGAGCACACCATTATGCTCCTTATGAAATTCTGTAAAAAGATGACTATAAAGTCAACATCATTCCCCCTCACTAAAAAATTAGCCTCTAAGGGAATATTTTAGATTTCACATGATTCACTAAACATTCCTTACTGCTCGACAATTGAATTTCTGTTGCTCGAATAGAAATTATGACTGCATGGTTGGACTTCTGGAGAGAAAAAAATGAAAAAATGACTATAAGGTTGAAAAATTATAACATTGGCACCTCTGGCTCTCTAAGGGAATCTTTTTGGCATCTCTTAGATTCCCCTCGTTCATGGTTCCACTACTCTGATATGCTCATGGTTCTACAGGTCCGCCCTCCACCATCCTAGTCAAATGAAAAGTTGAGCTTAAATATACGTCAGATGGTGGAATTAACAAGGCAAGGCCCACTAGGACTGTTGGTGGGTGTCAAAAATAGGTGAAAGGTGGTTTTGGGTTCGAATCCTGACTTTCCCATTCATAGTAACTTTTTTAACTGTTATGCATTTTAACATGGGAATATTGGTTTATTAACAACCGTTGACATTTTTTGTACATGGTTTAAATGGTGGGTTGTTTTTATAACTATCAACAATTTTCAAAGTTTCAACGCATTCTTTTATGGTATGGGATGGTGCATTGTGTAACTGTTTGTTATTAGAAAATGGTGTCGGCAGTTGGGGTCCGACCCCGGTGGTGTTGACACACGAAAATTACCCATTGGGGATCAAGCCTTTATATACAACATTTGACCAATATATGTAATATTTGTTATTTATCATGGGGTGTGGCCGGGGTGGCAACCCGCCACCCAAATTTGACTTTTTTTAATTATAAATAATACAATAACTCTCGGCAAGGTGGTAGCCTGCCACCTTAATTATATATTTTTTTGTTTTTAATAAGACAATAAGATATTTTAATACGCCAAAAAATGAGGGTCACTGGGAATTTAACGATTTGACAATTTATCTTTTTCTGGTGGCGGGATTCCATGCACCAGGATTCTGCCAATTTGTGGCCTTGTTAAGGCTGCCACTTGGCCATGTTTGAGAAGAACTTTGACAGGATATAAATGGAGCATACAAACTCAGATTTGAGTATCATTCACACCATTGGAATCAAGAGAACAAGCACTATAATCTAGTCCTAGTTTGAATTCAATGTGAAGACTTTGATTTTTGCGATTTTCCATAGATAATGTTGAATTTTGAGTGTGTCTGAAGCCACTTGAATCAATCCTCCCCACTGAGGAGGTTTTGTTCCTCCAAAACCATGACCATAATTTACAACTATTATGTTACATTTTCTACACCACAAGTGTCATGATAAATCACCCTTCCTTCTCCTTCACCCTTGTCCTTCAAAGCCATAAGGGATGAAACGACGTCTGCATTCTCTTCAAACCTATAACACATATTTGAAAATTACATGCTCAATTTGTTGGCATTATGGTACATATGTTGTACTTGATGGCAACCCTCTAATACAGATGACAGATCATAGTGCAACAGGCCAGTAGCAAAGATTGATGGTCAGCCTACTTAGAATGGAAGAAAATAAGGGGTTCGTAGGTACACAATTCAAAAGGTACGAACCCACAGGCACACCATTCACAAAGTGCGGATATGTTCGCAGACCTCCGGCACAAAAGGTGTGAACCTAAAATGAACGAACTTTCATGCAGAGAAAAATGCACGTCTTATGTTTGGTCCATGGTATTTAATCCGACGTTTTTTATCCTATGGTTTTGGTCCGTGGTTTTGGCATCTAAAATATTAAACCCAGGTTTTGGATCCCTTGTATTGGTTTTCTATGGTTTTGATCCATGGTGTGAGTAAGGGCTTGCCTATAAAAAGGAAAGGAGATCATTTGGCTATACAATTGAAAATTGAATATCTTAAGATCTGAAATTTTGGGTGATCGGTTTGAAAAGCTAGATCTAGATAAAAGAGAAATCTGTAAATTGTAAGGTGGATCTATTCATAAGTCGTGATATCTTTGGCGCATGTTCAGATCAGTGGATCTGACAGTCTGTGGCACATTGGAGGACTGAGAATTTGGCTCTATACAGAGGTCCACAGGCGATCCAAAGCTCAGGTGCGGAGGAACGCAGCACAGCAGAAGGCGCAGGTGCGGAGGAACGCAGCGCAGCAGAAGGCGCAGGTGCGGAGGAATGCAGCACAACAGAAGGAACAGGTGCGGAGGAACGCAGCGCAGTAGAAGGCGCAGGTGCAGAGGAATGCAGCACAGCAGAAGGAACAGGTGCGGAGGAACGCAGCGCAGCAAAAGGTACAGGTGTATAGGTGCGCAGTTGAATCAGAAGAGTAGGTGCGGATCTGTGCAGTCTCTTCACAACAGAAGTGTGAATATCCGCAAGCTTCCTTCGGTGAAGTTGCGGACCTTTTTCTTGAAATATATTTTAGCTGTATTTTACCTGTTTCTGCAAGAGATCTAGGTTTAAATTGGTGGCTGGTTACTGGTGATATTTTCTGGTTACTGCATTCTGAGAAGTTAATTGTTTAAAGGAGATTGGGTGATGCACATGTACTCGATGTTTTGGATCCAATTTGAAAATTTATGAAATGTGGTCCCTGGAAGAAAGAGAAGGTAGTAGCCTTCTGTAGGTTAGCACCTACGTACTAGTATCTCTGCTAGTACAAGAGCTAAGGGGGTTGTAGCTCCGTTCGAGGAGAAGCTAATAAATGAGAGAGAGTTGTAGCTCTCTGCAGGTTGCAGCCTGCGTACTGGCAAAGGACTTCACCAGTACAAAATCATTGTCAAAGAAGTTTTTAATTGAAAGAATATAGGGACATATTACAGCAGGTGGTTTTCACCCACATTGGGTTTCCACCTTATATCTGGTGTTCTTTGGTGTGATTATCCATTTTTCTTGTTCTTGCTCATTATTCTATGGTACTAACATACGAACTAATGATCAATATCTGAAGAATAAATTAAAGTATAAATCTGGAAGATATATTGAAAAGAATTTGATAATACTGATTCCCCCCCCCCCTCTCAATATTATTTCCAACAATTGGTATCAGAGCAGGTCCTTCAGAAGAATCTTGATCGCTTCAAGGAATATCTTTCATCATGAGCAACTACGAGAGGGAAGCATCAATCAGGCCATCAATTCTTGATGGGACAAATTTCGTATATTGGAAGGTAAGAGTGACTGCCTATCTTCAATCTCTTGGTACAGAAGTTTGGGATATCATAGATACAGGGTATACGTTTCCATCAACAACTCCTACAGATCTGGCTGAGAAAAAGAAATATGAAACAAATGTAAAGGAGGTCAATACTCTATTAGGATGTCTATCTCGATCAGAAGTTTTCAAGGTTATGTAGTATAAATCCCCAAAATAAATATGGGACAAGATTGTACTGAGCTATGAAGGAGATGATCAGGTAAAACGAGAAAAACTTCAAACCCTCAGAATTCAGTATGAAAATCTCAAAATGCATAATGATGAAAGTGTGGCTAACTATTTCCTTCATGTAGATGAGATTGTTAATTGTATGAAAAACTTGGGTGAAGAAATAAAAGAGGTTGTTGTGGTTGAAAAAGTTCTAAGATCTTTGTCCCCTAGGTTTGAATCTAAAGTTTCTGCAATAGAAAAGGAGAATCTTCGAAACCATACCATGTCACAGCTGCACGAGATTCTAACTACTTATGAAATGAGGAAAGGAGGACCATCAAACAGGAGAGAAGAAGCTTTCCAGGCTAAAGGCAAAGGAGACTACTATGAGTTAGGACATGCATCAGAAGAGGAAGAAGAATCAAATTTTGTCAAAAACCTTCAACTGGGTACTGGAATATTCAGAGGTAAGTTGCCTTTTAAATGTTTTTCTTGTGGGAGAGTCAGTCACTATGCTGCCAAATGTCCTCATAAGGATAAAATTGACAAAGGGAAGGAACCTATTAGATGGAACAAGAAACAGAATGTAACTAAGAAAAGTTACTACACTCATGAAGATAGTGATGATCTTTCAAATACTGATGAAGATGAACGAGGTAATAACTATAAACTTTTAATGGCTTTTGAAGATGATGATTACATGGATGCTATAGATATGGATGGTTTTTATGAAAATATTTCCAGACTCAAAACATGTTTAGAAGAAAAGAATGTGATCATTGATACTCTGCAATTCCAACTTGATGAAAAAGAAAAATCTCTTGAGAAGTTAGAATGTGAAATTGTTGGCCTTAGAAAAGAAATTGAGAAAACAAAGGCTCTTAATCTTAAATTTGTTAAAGGATCTGAAACTTTGGATGAGATTATCAATGTACAGTGTTCTCCACTAATCAAGACAGGTCTGGGGTATAATGCAGAAGCATCTCAAACATCCACCTCAAAGAGTTATCTCAATGCAACAAGGAGGAATGAGCAAAAGCCCAATGGAGATCACCAGGTAAAACAGGGACAAATTACATCAAGGATAAACAAATACTACCAGGTAAATCAGGGGCAATCCACCTTAAGGATGAACAAAAGCTACAAATAGCCACAAGTAAAATCTTCTCAATTTGGCTCAAGAATGGATGACAATAGAAACTACAATCATTTGGCAGGTAGATTTGATAATCGCAGAATTTTCTTCAATGGCCAATGTTTCTCTTGCCATAACTTTGGCCACAAAGCAGCTCAATGTGTTGCCTATAAAACAATCATGAATAGAGAAGCTCAAAAACAAAGGAGTATGACTGGGATCACGAAAAGGACCTATAACAACTTTTCGTCCCTTGAAAATGAAATTGAATGTTCTATTTGTAACAACTTTGGTCATGAAGATTCTGAATGCAGGAGCAGGTTTTCGCAAACAAAGGAACAAGCCCCAAGTACCAGAACATGGAGAATAAAGGAACCACAACTAGAAAGATGTGGGATAGCGTTTTATGCAGAAGGACAAAAAATCAATGGTACATCGACAGCGGATGTTCGAAGCATATGGCAGGTGATAAAGAAAAACTTGAATCATATAGTGTTTTAGAAAAGGGAAAGAAAGTTTCTTTAGGAAATTATACCTCTGCAGTCATAAAAGGAAAAGGCACTGCTCAGTTGAAAGAAAAGGTCAAAGCTGGAAATGTTTTGTATGTTGATGGCTTGAAGCATAATCTTCTGAGTGTTAGTCAGATGTGCGATCAAGGAACCAAGGTAATATTTCGATCAAATGGATGTAGTTTTCGTGATCTTGATACAGGAAAAATAGTGATCAAAGGCAAAAGAACTCCAAATAACTTATACATATTTGAAGAAGGACAACAACAATGCTATTTGAGCAAGGATGATGGACACTGGTTATGGCACTGGAGGTTGGGGCGACTAAGCTTTTCACAAATAAGGAAAGCATGCAAATACCAGGTAGTTCGTGGTCTTCCAGATATCAAAATTCCAGACAACACCATATGCAAATCATGTCAGTTTGGTAAGCAAACCAGAACCAACTTCCCTAAGAAGGAAGGATCAGCCAGCAGGCCTCTTGAACTAGTCCATACAAATGTATGTGGTCCATTTAGGATAAGGTCACCTCTAGGAGAAGAATACTTTATATTATTCATAAACAACTTCTCCAGGATGGTTTGGTTAGGACTTATGAAGCACAAAGATGAAGCATTCGACAAATTCAAATCTTTCAAAGCCTTGGCTGAAAACGAATCAGATCACAAAATTAAGTGCCTCAGGTCTAACAGAGGTGGGGAGTTTACCTCAAATGAATTTTTCGATTTCTGTGAAGAACATGGAATAAGAAGGGAATTCTCTACAGCTAGGACTCCTCAGCAAAATGGAGTGGTCGAAAGGATGAATAGAATGGTTCAACAAATGGCTCGTGCTATGCTTGATGAGTCTAGAACTCCTGCAACCTTCTGGGGTGAAGCTACATTTGCTGCGGTCGTTATTCTCAACAAAACAAATGTCCGTGTGAATAGCACTCAAACTCCTCATGAGCTCTGGTATGGTGAGACTCCTTCGGTAAAGCATTTCAAAATTTTTGGAAGCAAATGCTATATTAAGAATAATGATGATCAGCTTGGTAAACTTGAACCTAGATCAGATGAAGGCATTCTCCTTGGTTATTCTCCCCACAGCAAAGCATACAAGTCTTACAATAAAAGACTTGGAAGAATTGTTGACAGCATTGATGTAGTGGTTGATGAAAAAGGAAACATTCCTAGGCAAGTAAATTATGAAAATATTGAAGAGGATGAAGACTACCCTTCAAATCAGACTGAAGATGAAGAAGAACCTCAAGAGGCACCAGAGGAACAGACAAGGATAGAAGAGAAGACTCCATCTAGGTATGTTCAAAAAAATCATCCATAATCTCAAATTTTGGGGCAAAAGGAGGCAGGTGTACAAACCGGAAGAACAATTGCAGAAGCTTCAAGCTATTTGGCATTACTCTCCTCCACTGAACTACAAAATGTAAAAGAGCCATGCAAAGATGAATGCTGGGTCAAGGCAATGGATGAAGAATTTGAGCAGATCGAAAAGAATAACACTTGGGAGCTGGTTCCTCGACCAAAAGATAAGAATGTCATAGGGACAAAATGGATCTTTAAAAACAAGTTGAATGAAAATGGGGAAGTGATTAGAAACAAGGCCAGACTTGTTTGTAAAGGGTATGCTCAACAAGAAGGAATAGACTTTGAAGAAACTTTTTGCTCCATTGCTGACTTAGGCCATCCAATGTTCCTTGCTCTCTCAAGCTTTCAAAAGTTCAAAGTATTTCAAATGGACGTGAAATCAGCCTTTCTGAATGGAGACTTGGAAGAAGAAGTGTACATTGAGCAACCAAATGGTTTCATTCTTGGGAATGATCCAAATCTTGTATGCAGACTAAAAAAGGCTCCCTATGGTCTTAAATAGGCTCCAAGGGCTTGGTACTACTGTTTGGACAAATATCTTAATCAACAAGGTTTTTCAAAAGGGTTAGCAAATAGCAATCTTTATATAAAAGTTGAAAATGACAAATTGCTAATACTTGTTGTGTATGTAGATGATATTATCTTTGGTAGCAATGAAGAAGCTATGAGTCAAAGCTTTGCCTTGGTGATGCAGAAAGAATTCGAAATGTCTTTGCTTGGAGAACTGACATATTTTCTTGGATTGCAAATCCAACAAAATGAAGGCGGTATTTTTTTGTCTCAAACCAAGTATCTCAAGCAGATCTTGAAGAAATATGGCATGGAAGATGCAAATCTTGTATGCAGACTAAAAAAGGCTCTCTATGGTCTTAAACAGGCTCCAAGGGCTTGGTACTACCGTTTGGACAAATATCTTAATCAACAAGGTTTTTCAAAAGGGTCAGCAAATACCAATCTTTATATAAAATTTGAAAATGACAAATTGCTAATGCTTGTTGTGTATGTAGATGATATTATCTTTGGCAGCAATGAAGAAGCTATGAAATCTTTGCCTTGGTGATGCAAAAAGAATTCAAAATGTCTTTGCTTGGAGAACTGACATATTTTCTTGGATTGCAAATCCAACAAAATGAAGGCGGTATTTTTTTATCTCAAACCAAGTATCTCAAGTAGATCTTGAAGAAATATGGCATGGAAGATGCAAAACCAGTATGTACCCCTATGGTTGCAGGATGCAGCCTTAGTGCAAATGATGAATCAGCAATAGTACATCAACCAAGCTATAGATCCATGATTGGAAGTCTTCTTTATTTAACAGGTACTCGACCAGACATCATGCATGCAATGGGAATAGTTCGAAGATTTCAGGCAAATCCTAAGGAAGCCCATCTTCAGGCAGTAAAGAGAATTTTCAAGTATCTTCAAGAAACTCAAAACTATGGCTTATGGTATCCAAGAGATACAGATGTCACTCTTCATGCTTATACAAATGCAGATTGGGCTGGAAGCGTGGATGACAGAAAAAGCACAAGTGGTGGTGCATTCTTTATGGGTTCCTGATTAGTGTCTTGGTTCAGCAAGAAACAAAGTTCTATTGCATTATCTACAGTTGAAGCAGAATATGTGGCTGCTGCATCCTGTTGCACTCAACTCATGTGGATGATGCAAACCTTGTAGGATTTTCAAATCACTTGTACACCACCTATCTCCATCTTATGTGATAATACAAGTGCAATCAACATTTCAAAGAACCCAGTCATGCATTCAAGACCAAGCACATACCGATCAAGTATCATTTTCTCCTGGAACAAGTGTTGGAACAAAAGGTCAAATTGGAATATGTTCCCTCCAAGGAACAAGTTGCTGATATTTTCACCAAACCATTGCTTAGGGAGACATTCAAATACCTCAGACAGAAGCTGGGGGTTGTTGATGCATCATCCTGTTGTTGAATCTTGTCTGTTGTACGCAGGTGGATACACGTACATTTTCCCTTCTATGTGGGTCAAATGGGTCTATTAGAGATCATTTGGCACAGGTTCAGGGGGAGCATCGATTCTTCTAATGATGCATTGTTGGCATTATCTTAGAAGTCCTTGGTTTGACTTCTCAAGAGTTTTCTCTTGGAGTAGATCAATGTGTGCTGGTCTGAAGGTTGATTCTGCTGACAGTTGTTGGTTTCCCCACTATGCCAGGGATGAATGAGTTTTGTCTATCTTGTGTATTCCCACTTGGATGGGAGATGGATGTATGTATGATTCTTGATGATAGGAAGGTTACTTATAATGTATGGAGTCATGTTCTTTCTTGTAGAACATCTTTTTGCAGATAGCATTTCAGCACAGAGCATATACAAAGGGGGAGCTTGTTCAGAGTTTTCACCAGTTACTCATGGGGAGTATGGTTTTCCGCCCCTTTGCCCTTGATGTCAAAGGGGGAGAGTCATTGGTTGTTGTTGCCATCAAGTCCAAAGGTGGATATTGTTGGTATTATGGTACATATGTTTTACTTGATGGCAACCCTCTCATACAGATGACAGATCATAGTGCAACAAGCCAGTAGAAAAGATTGATGATTAGCCTACTTAGAATGGAAGAAAATAAGGGGTTCGTAGGTACACGATTCAAAAGGTGCAAACCCGCAGGCATGCCATTCACAAAGTGCGGATATGATCGCAGACCTCCCGTACAAAAGGTGCGAACCTAAAATGCACGAACTTTCATGCAGAGAAAAACGTACGTCTTATGTTTGGTCCATGGTATTCAATCTAATGTTTTTGATCCTATGGTTTTGGTCTGTGGTTTTGGCATCTAAAATATTAAACCCAGGTTTTGGATCCCTTGTATTGGTTTTCTATGGTTTTGATCCATGGTGTGAGTAAGGGCTTGCCTATAAAAAGGAAAGGAGATCATTTGGTTATACACTTGAAAATTGAATATCTTAAGATCTGAAATTTTGGGTGATCGGTTTGAAAAACTAGATCTAGATAAAAGAGAAATCTGTAAATTGTAAGGCGGATCTATTCATAAGTCATGATATCTTTGGCGCATGTTCAGATCAGTGGATCTGATAGTCTGTGGCATATTGGAGGACTGAGAATTTGGTTCTATACAGAGGTCCACAGGAAATCCAAAGCTCAGGTGTGGAGGAACGCAGCGCAGCAGAAGGCACAGGTGCGGAGGAACACAATACAACAGAAGGCATAGGTGCGGAGGAATGCAGCGCAGCAGAAGGTACAGGTGCGGAGGTGCATAGTTGAATCAGTGGAGCAGGTGCAGAGCTACGCCGTCTCTTCAAAGCAGAAGTGCGGATATCCGCAGGTTTCATTCGGCGAAGTTGTGGACCTTTTTCTTGAAATATATTTTAGTTGTATTTTACCTGTTTCTGCAAGAGATCTGGGTTTAAATTGGTGGCTGGTTACTGGTGATATTTTCAAGTTACTACATTCTGAGAAGTTAATTGTTTAAAGGAGTTTGGGTGATGCACATGTACTCGATGTTTTGGATCCAGTTTGAAAATTTATGAAACGTGGTCCCAGGAAGAAAGAGAAGGTAGTAGCCTTCTGTAGGTCAGCACCTACGTACTAGTATCTTTGCTAGTACAAGAGCTAAGGGGGTTGTAGCTCCCTTCCAGGAGAAGATGGAAAACGAGAGAGAGTTGTAGCTGTCTGCAGGTTGCAGCCTGCATACTGGCAAAGGACTGCACCAGTACAAAATCATTGTAAAAGAAGTTTCTAATTGAAAGAAGATAGACACATATTGCAGTAGGTGGTTTTCACCCACATTGGGTTTCCACCTTATATCTGGTGTTCTTTGGTGTGATTATCTGTTTTTCCTATTCTTGCTCATTATTATATGGTACTGACATACGAACTAATGATCAATATCTAAAGAATAAATTAAAGTATAAATCTAAAAGATATATTGAAAAGAATTTGATAATATTGATTCCCCCCCCCCTCTCAGTATTATTTCCAACACAATTACAAGATCAATAATTAACCAAAAATCCCCATACTTGAGATGATTTTATAAAACAGACTTTGTGGTCAATTTTACATCATAATGTAAACCAATTCCCCAGCTATCAATAAAAGTCCAAAGATCATTATTTATTTAATAAGTGATGGAAAACACACCATCAATTTTTGCAATTTAAATTGAAACACATCATTCACAAAATGTGGCCATGACCAACTACCATATCTCACTCATGAAAGTGAATGGGTCTTCTACATGTGACAGATTTGCTTGCTGAACAACTCTTCCAACTGGTTCCTAGACACGCGCTTTGTTCTTGAGACATTGCTCTGGTTGGAGCCTCCAATATGTGTCTCTTTGATGTCCACCTTTGTTGCAATGATTCAAAAATGTGTTCTTCCTCCATACCTGCATAACCTACTTCCTTTCCTGATGTGGAGAAGGCCTTTCATGCCTCATCCTCTTGCTTATTTCCATTCTCTTCCAGCACTCAGCAACCACATGGTTATGTAAACCACAAAAACTACATGGTTTTCTACACCATAATTTATGCTCATCATTAACATTCTTATAATAAAATTGAACCTTATAATACGAAGAATGTTTATACCTCTCTTGAATGACTATGGTGCAATTATGGTAATGAAATCTTGCCTTAGCTATCCCTTTGCAATGTGCACTGTCATGGGAGGATGATGATGTGTTCCCATAATTCTCTTTCCTTGACAATTTCAATAATGTCTTGGAAGCATCTCACGCCTTTGAGCACTCTCCTTCAGTGTATCCCAAACTTGTGAATCGAGGTCTTTGTACAACCTCCAATGGATGAGTCATTCCTTGGCCATTAACACCAAGTCCTCCTCCTTTATACCCCATCTTAGTAAGGGGTCTCATGCCAGTTCCTAAAATGGGTACCACAAAAGAAGTGAAATCATCATCATAAAAAGTACGTTAAATTGAACAATCAATTTTTACCTCAGGCTTGTTTTGCGCCAACCTTTCCAAGGCCTTCTCCTTGACTTGTAACTAATGTTGAAACCTTTTTTTTCTCCTTCTCAACTTCTTGTAGGAGTCTCTTTAGTTCATCGTTGTCCACCTAAATGCCTTGGTTGATTTCTTCAAGTTCTTTGAACCATACCAAATTTGGTGCCCTTTTCATTTTTGATACAACATCTGCTAAAATATTTGTCTCATCACCTAAATTGGAACCCAAGTCGATGGGTCCATCTACTTCAATCCCTAGAGATGCAGTCTTCATTTCAGCATGTGAGTCTAATCCAAGGACAATCGGTCCACCACCTGCAATTCCTATAGCTATGATATTATCATCACCCTCTGATTCAGATTCTTGTTGCACATTTTCCACTGTCTTATCTTCTCTTTCTTGTCGTTCCTCTTGGTCTCAATTTTGGATGTAGTTTCTAGTAATTATCTTCATCATTCTCTTCTTTCTCATAATGAGTACAAGAGGGCATTTCTTCTCTTCTCTTGGTTGTTGTTTCCCTCTTTGGGTGTTCATCTTGCTCATGCTTCTCCCTACTTTCAAGATGTACAACCTTCACACTAGCTTCATAAAAAGACTTAGGTTCAAATAATAACAATGAATGATGAAAATAACTATGCCAATATCCAATATATTTCATCAACGTCTCAGAAGTTTCTAGTGGAACATTCAATGCTAATTCTTTTTTTCTAAACTCTATAAAATTATGAACAATTTGGTATTTTCTTTGTTTCAAATGTCGTCATTCCATCATGGCATATTGTCTATAATGTAATCAGTAAAATTGTCCTCTTAAAGAAAAAATTAATGCAAACCAAGATGAGAGAAGTTTACAAATACTCTTACCACCTTCCTCCAACTTTCCTTCCCACTAGACGTAGGCAGTGCCACTAAATGAAGGGACGCTAGCTGAATCTTGGCCTCATCCTATTTGATTTGTTTTGTGTGATAATACACTTCAACCTGTCTTCTCCATAAATATATATTTTCTTCATTAGATTCCCCACTATATACAGGTAAATCAAATTTGACATCCAACATGAAAAAGGGCTTTTGAGATGCATTCCTATGATTCTTATTAGAATGACGAGAAGAGGAAGAAGGAGAACCTCATTGAAAGATGGAGAGGGAGGAGGCTCTTCTCCTCCACCATCATGATTCACCGATGCATGATCATTTGGCTCTTTCTTCTCTGGATTTATGGTCTTCTCATGTTCTACAAAAAACTTGTTAACTTTCTCTACCATGTTGAAGAAATCTTGTGATAATTTCGCTCTTCCTCCAATTGATCTTCCTCGTCTGCCATGTTTTGTCTTTGTGGTGCACACCCCACTTTGAGATCGAAGGGTTTAAGTTTTCCTTCACCTCTTTGGATCTTATTCCTAGTTAGCATTCACTCATGCAACCCGCATTAAGCATTATAGGAATTTTGAGGTCTAAAATAGGCCTCCTAAGAAAAATTTACAACCAAAATAAACTTTATAAGAACCAATAGGATTCAAGATGATGATGTCAACCATGGTTGATCAGGTGGATCTCTAAAACGTACCAGTGGCATTATAAATGACTCAAAACTGAAAGTGGTAGAATCTGGATAAACTTAGCAATGGATCGAAGTTCTCATCATCCTTATTCCACTGATGTTAATGAGACTCGAATCCAAGCTCATATGAAGAAGTTAGAGAAATTCAAAGATCATGTTTGACTTGGACAAGTGGCAGGAGAACATGATGTGGCATAACTCCCAGCGAATGGGAAAGCGCCAAATGGTAGGCCACCATTCATCTTACAGTTTTCTCATTGCAAAAGGCAGAGGTCAGTGATTTCAAATCGGCCCTAGGCAAGAAAAATTGTGATGCGATAATTGCATATTGCAATCGCAAAAGGAAGGTGTTTATGAATCAACCCCAGTAGGATCCAAGTTACGATTGTGATATCACATATCACGGATCAGAGGTGGACCAAGTGTTTACAAATTGGCCCCCGACAGTTAGGGTTGTGATGCAATGATGGAAATTGCACATCACAAAAGGGAAGGTAATACAAAATCGGCCCCCAGTGGTCAGGATTGCGATTGCGATATCGCAATCACATGTTGCACATGTCATGTGAATAGACCGTAATATCTACAGGTTCTACTGATTTTCGATTTTTGATATGGTGTATTGACACTGATGAATTATTGTTATCTGCTCATAGGACTATCAGGTCTGTTAAAGTCATCAGTTTAAGGAGTTAAGCACTGATTCTCTGTGTTTAAGCAGCCAGTTTAGGGAATTAATGAGTGGTTAAGAAGACAACCAGAAAATAGTCCGTGGAACTATTCTTTTGGTATTTTACTATGTTTAATGGGGTTGTACCTATGCACTATTCTAGGACTGATAATCTCTGTGCATTGAAATGATCGTGCTTGTTATGCTTGTCATTTGTTGAGAACTACCCAGGGATTCAGTTGTTAGCCTCCAACTTATATAAAGGACTATCCACATCAGAAAAAAGGGGAGACCGGCACAATAATTCATAATATTAGTGTGTACAGTGGTAACCAGACCTTGCCTTGAGTAGTAGGGAGGTTTTGAGATGGTGCATAAAGCCCGATCATATGAATTGGGTCTTCAGATACACGTTTTTGCATGATTTTCTACCAGGATTCAGGTGGTATTGTTTTTTACTGAAGCTAGGCTCTCCATTCTTTGTCCATCTTCCAGCTTGGAGGTATTAGGATTGTAAATGAATTTTTCTTGTACTTTTATATATTTTTATACCACTTAATGAAAGAAGGCCTCCCCACTATTGAGCAGGGCCCTGAGACATAGTCCAAATCGGACAAACTTCATAATCAAATATTTGTGTCATGGTTTCATGATTATCTTGTTATTTCCACATTGTTTTATGTTCTTTTAAGTTCCATAGCTAATAAGATATGTTTCATGTAATTATGATGCATCTATAAGTAAATGATCTTGGATCAAGTTTGGTATCAGAGGAGATATTTGTTGATGCGAATTGCATGAGTATATGCTAACCTAGAACAAGCTACACAAAGGTGAAGGAAATCTTAAGTCATCTGATCCTACAGTAGGATGCACACAATGAATAAGAAACATGGCAAATGAAGAAGCTCGTTGGGTAGATGAACAAAATTTTGACAAGGTATTCTACAATATGGTAGAGAAGGTGGACAAGTTGTTTTCAGAGTATGAGAAGGCAATTGGGCACGGGAAGAAGGATGCCAATAACAATGGATGAGAAAGTCATGAAGGTGGTGGAGAAGAGCCGCATCGCTCTCCTTCTTCAAGTGATAGTTCTCATCACTCTGATCATGATTCCAAACATACCTCTAAGAAACAATTCTTCAAGCTAGACATAAAGTTTGACCTGCCCATGTACAATGGAGAGTGTAGTGTAGAAAAACTTAATAATTTAGATAAGGAAAATAGAGGCTTATTACCATATTCAGCAGATCAAAGAAGATGAGACAAAGATCCAATTGGCATCCCTTTAACTGAGTGGCACCACTCTTATTTGGTGGGAGAGAAGATTGCAAGGCAGCAAAAATGTGGGTAACCTTCTTTCTTCATGGCCAAATTATGTTTCTGCATTAAACAATCAATTTTACCCTCTGGGATATAAACAAAAAACATTAATGGAATGGAAACACCTAACACAAAGCAAGGGTCAAAATGTGTAAAACTTCAGTGAAGAATTTAGGGAACAAGAATTAAATTTGAGCATTCCATTAGATTCACCAGAGATTGTAACTAAGTATATCGATTCCTTACATAGTTACATAAGGCATTCATTATTAGTGTTTGAGCCAACTACTATTGATGAGGCTAGTGTGAAGGCCATGCATCTTGAGAGCAGGGGACGCATGAATAAAATGACCACCCAAAAAGAGTTGTAACAACCAAGAGAAGAGGGGAAAATCCCTCTTGTGCACATTGTGAGGAAGAGGAACACGACAAAGAGAATTGTTGGAAACTACACCCTAAGCTAAGATCTAAGAACAATGATAGGAAGGAGAGATAGAATACAATTGCCACCATGCAACAAGATCATGAATCTGAATCACAAGATGATGAGAAGGTCACAGCTGCGAGATTTTCACAAGGTATACCAATTGACCTAGGGTTGGATTCTGATGATGAAAGGAAGATTGCATCTCTTGGGATTGCAGCACATGGACCTATCGATTTGGATTCTGATTCAAGTGATGAAATAAAAGTTCCAATAGATATTACACCAAATCTGAGAACAACACCCAATACGGAACAACTCCAGGATCTTGAGGAGATCAATCAAAGCATTCAAGAAGAGAATGTTGAGCTAAGGAGACTCCTATAAAAAGCAGAGAAGGAGAAACAAAGGTTGCTACTCCAGTTGTAGGTTAAGGACAAGGCCTTAGAAAAGCTACGACATAACAACCTTGAGGTCAAAAATGACTCTTCAATTTCATGTCCAAGGAACCAGCCTCGTTACTTGACTTGGTGAGAAATCGCTACGCAATGACACCCATTTTGTGTGGTTTGGTTTCTTCTATCGATGAAATGGAGGGCACTGAGTTGGTCCTATTGGTATGGTGTGCTCCATCGGTTCTACTTCCTTAACGTGACTTAAGAGGTCGAATCATATCATAATAAATTATTGTCACATGTTTACCTCGGTTGGCCAGTTACTTGGGTAGATGTGGGAGGAGGGTGTTATAGAGTGGTATCAGAGTGTGGTTCACCCCTCAGAATGGATGTGCAGTGTGTGTTGGTCATGAATTCATGTCATTTTCATGTGTTTTAATATTCCTTGTTGTCTATATGCTTATTACATATCCATGGTATCTTTCATGGCTTTCGTGATGTCGCCATGTGAGGTATGATGTTGTTGTTGTGAATTGTGTTGTCATGAGTGTATGATTGTTTACCTCTTGTTTATGCTTGCGTATTGTCACTTTACATTGGTATGGTTGTTGTTGTCATGCATGAGGTCAGGGTATGTGTAGTTTATATGGTCATGCATTTATGATAGGACTTTAGCTAGAATAATGGTTATGTGGTTATATGGTTATGTATTATGTGTATATATGTTGTTATGATTATGTTATACATGTATTACGCTGATTGGTTGATCTTGCAGATGAGATATCCTCCCTGAATTTGGCTAAGGTAGATTGGTATATTGTGATTTGGTTTAGCGAGAATAGTATGCCTTACAAGAAATATACCAAAATGACTAGCAAGATGGTAGACTACAAAGATTCTCCCTATGAATTAGATGAGCAGTGTGGTGTTGGGAACTCTTTTGACTTAGCAGACACATTGAGAAGCATGAAGGAATAAATAAGGAGTTGTAAGGTAGACAATGACAAAATCACGTAGGCACAAGAGAAACAAGTAGAGGTTAATGGAAATACTCCTTCAGAGTTTGTCAGAATTATAGCGACAAGGACAACTACAGATCAACCATGGACAAGAGAACATAACTAATGGGGCATATAGTAGTAGGTCTCATGGTGGTCAGAGGTCGGATAGCTATGACATGGTTATAGATGGCAGGTTGTTAGATACTCGAGATAGGAGAGGTGATGAAACATGTATTATTCTAGTTCTAGGTCTCAACGGCACTATGATCGTCATTGTTATCATATTTACAGGAGGAGTGACAGGGGATACTTTCTAGATGAATTTAAGAAGGAAAAGCCACCTACTTTTGATGGAGATGTGAAGAAGCTAGAAGATGTAGAGGCTTGGATACTTGGGATGAAGAAGCTCTTTAAGCTGCATAATTACACATATAATACGAAGGCAAGATTAGTTATCTTTAGCCTGAGAGGTAAAAAAATATCTAGTGGGAAGATGTGAAGCAGGTCAAAAACATTAGGATAGAGGACTAGAGAAGGCATGTGTTCAAGAGGATTTTTAGGAAGAAGTACTTATTAGCAAGGTACGATGATGGTAAGGCCAAAAAATTCTATGAGCTAAAGATAGGATCGATGAGAGATGAAGAGTAGACAACCAAGTTCCTGGAGCTATTAAGGTATGTACCATATCTTAAATATGAGAAGGCTAAATTTTGGTGACTTTCCAGTGGTTTTCCATTATCATTTATAGATTAGATTGAGTATGATGAACCTCAGTCACTCGAGGAAATTAGTAGGAAATTGAAGCATTGCTATGAACAGCCAAAGCATAAGAATGAATATCAGCAAGGATGGAAAGGGAAAGATAAAGGTAAAGGTAAATTGCAGCAAAAAAGAATAAGGCCTCAAAATATAGAAGAGAAAGAAAATTTGGAACCACAAAAGAAGTTCAATGCAACTAGACAGGGACGAGTCACTGGAGCAGCATAGAGGTGATGGTACTAGATGGTTGGAGTGTTGGACATGCAGTAAGGAACACCTTAAGAGAGTTTGTGCACACAATCAGGGTGGTATGCCTTAGATATATAGTGCATAGGAGGCGATTGCAGATGTTGGTCAGAGCATTCCTTGTATCTATGTAGCACTAGATAACAGACATGGAGACCATCAAGCATTTATCATTGAGATGAATGGTATTATAGTTATGTTAGTTATAAATTGGTGGATAAGTGTGGTTTGAATAAATAAGTGCATGCAAAATATTGGTTAGTGTAGTTGGCTACATGTATAAAGAAAATAGTTCATCATTGGTTAAGATCATGTGCATTTGAGTTGAATGGCATGTCTATAGCAACACATTTGAATGTATTTCCATTAGGATCATATAGCATGATTTTGGGTATGGATTAGCTATAACTTCACACGACCGAGGTGGATTGTTATAACAAATACATTGAGTGCTTGGATGACAATGGGGAACCAAGATTATTATAGGGAAAGAAGGAATCCACATCAGCTATGACGGTGGCAGCTATGGAGGCAAAGCACAATCATAGAAAAGGGTGTGTGTTATGTTAGCATATTCCAACACATAGGAAATAGTTAATTATGACTTTGTCTAGTATAGAGTTAGGTAAAGTGCGTTTCTTTATTATGTAATTTTGTAGCTTACAATCTGACGATCATGATATGTTCTAGACATGAAGTCATCTGACGGTTCATTCTCTCCTTGATATTACTGACACTTGATCCATGGCTCAACGCCCCATTAGTCCATGATCTCTATCTAAAGAACATGGACGGTCATTTGTAAGGTGACCATTCATGAGGGAAGCTTATGTAAATTTTCATTCTTTTATTAACAAATTGTCTGAAGTGGTTGCATTGGCTTAGGCTGTGGATTATTTCCCTCTTTGAGGGTTTAAAACACATCAAGGATGCTGGTGTATTTCTATTTGATATGTTTGTGAGCGGTGTCCTCTGATGTTCTATATGAGGAAATTACCGTGTAAATTGCTACATGGTATCAAAGCTATTTGACGGCGTCATCTGTTGGTGATCAAAATCTGAAGTCAATACAACCACATCTAACTGTCATGTCCTAGATCTATTGTTTCTGACCACTTTCAGGCCGAGAGGACTGCTCTATTCTGTTAGGAGCATCTATTCTAGTGATGAACCCCTTTCGATTCATGAGAGAAGGTTTCTAGTAGCCATAGCTACATCCATTTTAAGATCTAGAGGTATACAGTCTTTATATGTAGTGTTAGTTATTCATCTCTCTGTTTATTTCAGTTTATTTAACTCTCTGTTTTTTATTACCGGATCTATACCTTTCATTTATGTGTATGCTCTTTGCCCTATGACTCTGTGAGATATGGGAAAATCAGAAACAAAAAGGTAGGATTTTTCTCATGCGTATTCTGTTTTCCACTGCGCCTTAGCGTGATCTTGGAAAATTAGAAACAGAGAGGAAAATATTTATTTTCAGGCAAAAGCTAACTTCAACACATAAGGTTTTTCCTTTTGCACATCTGTGTTGGGTTGTGTGGTTTTTTGATTTGTAGGCAAAAATATTTTTTCAAGTAAGCACGCACCCCAAAGCTTCAGTGACTTAAAAAAAATACCCCTTCCTCTTTTCTAAAAATTACAAACCTTTGAAACTAGTTCACTTGGTCCAAAGTTACTTTATGAGAATAGAGACCTTGAGTTCAAGTTATTCTTTTTATTGAGTCACTATTTCAAGAAGCACATATATCTTATGTTTTAAAGTTATTTTATGTAAAAGTGTTCTAACCTATTATAAAAAGTGAGTCACTTATAATCTAAAGTCTCTTTATCCTTTATTTAAGTTACAATTTAGTGGGTAGCTCATAAAGTACCATTATAAAAGTGACTTTCACTTATTTATAAAAGTGGGTCACATAATTTTTTTTTAAAGTGAGCAAATTAGATTAAGCTTGGAAATGGTTTTTTTTTTTAAATATAACATTATCATTCACTTATGGACATTCAGACATTTCATTGGCATCTTCAACAACTTTTCTTCAAAGAACCATAACTTCTTCATTCAGAAGTTGTTTTCAGAGCCATTTTTTTTAATCAACCTAATTTTTCAAGATATTTCCATTGGAACACTTAGTTTCAGCATCTACAGCTTTAATTTCTATTAAAACGGAAAGTCCTTGCCAAGTTATTCTTGATAGCACCAATTACCTCCAATGGTGGTACTATGTTGTGGATTTACTTAGAAGTAATGGTGTTTACAGAATAGCCTCACGCTAAGAAATTAAACCTAAATATGAAGCTAAAGCAACCAAATGGAAAAATAGACAATATCAAGCACATGGGTTGATAGGGATGTCTATTTCTCTAGACCTTAGATTCCATATCACAAAATTTGACATCCCTAATGAAGCACTGAAACAACTCACTAAAGTTTTTGGAATTAAAAATGCAATTAGAGCCCATAAACTCAAAAATGAGTTGGTTACATTCGACCCCAATAATTTTTCTTCAATTGAAGACTTTTTGTCAAAGTTCAAGACCTTTAGACTTCTCTTGGAAGGTTTTAAGGTTAAGAAAGAAGATGGTAGCCTTATCTATTCCATTCTTACTAAGTTGGGACCAGCCTACTCTGTGTTTGTTTCCACCTTCCATTCTACTAAAGAAGCCTTTATTTCTCAAGGACAAGACTACAAGTCTCCGTCTTTTGATGCCTTTTGTGATTCTTTAATAAGAGAATAAGAAAAACTATTACATCTTGGTCTTCTTAACCTTGGAAACTCTTCTAAGAAAGCCTTAGCCGCCCAACAACAACCAAATTCAAAGAATCCTAAGAAGCAGTATCCTAAAAAGAATGGTCCTAAACCAAACAAGGGTCCTAAGCAATTTCAGTGTCAAAATGAAAAAACATTTCAACAAAATGATAAGGGAAATAAAAACAAAGGGAAGAAGACTGATAGACATTGCCACTTTTGTAATCAAGATGGCCACTTAGAATCCAAATGCTTTAAGAAGATGGAAGCCTTGGAAGCGGCAATGAAGAGCATAACATCCATTTGGAGCACTCTTCAACTTCAACTTCATCTTCAGGAATAACACTTTCTGCATGTGGTTGTCAAGCATCTTGGTCTCATTATTCACTAAATGTATCTTCGTCTTCTCATTCTCATGAGTGCCTCACTAATTCTGGAGCTTCTTA
The DNA here is from genome assembly GCA_000404065.3 of Pinus taeda. Lineage (NCBI taxonomy): Eukaryota > Viridiplantae > Streptophyta > Pinopsida > Pinales > Pinaceae > Pinus > Pinus taeda. Next base: position 22,279 of record APFE031741090.1, on the reverse strand, counting down.
TCACATGACCAAAAACAACGCCATGTTTTCTTCTTTAAATGATTGTAATACCAAAAATATATATGTTGGTGATGATAGATCTCTTAGTGTTGTAAGGACTGGAATGATTCATTTATACAATGGTCAACTTAATGATATATTATGTGTTCCAAATTTCGCCTACAACCTTCTATATGTATATCAGATAACTCATTCAGGTGAAGGTAAAATCATTTAATTTTCACCTCAGGATGTTGTAATTAAGCACCTAAGATATCCTAAAAATATTTTAGCTACTAGAATTGTTGATGATTCTACAAGGTTGTATAAGTTTAACAACTTTGGGTCATCAACTCTTCCCTCGGTATTTGTTGCTCATAATGATGAATTGAGCAAACTATGGCATGAGAAATTTGGTCACTTAAACTATCACTCCCTTCAAAATATATGTAAGGAAAATATGGTGACAGGTCTTCCTATGGTATCTTACAGAGAAGGTGTTTGTCCTGGATGTGTACTCGGAAAACATCATTGAGATAGTTTTGAAAAACGTGCCTCTTGGTAAGCCTCAACCCCTTTAAAGCTTGTGCATAGTGATTTATGTGGTCCACTTCCAGTTGTTTCATTCTCTAGCTGTAATTATTTCTTAACTTTCATTAATGACTTCTCTAGATGCACTTGGGTATAATTCTTAAAAGAGTGAAGTATTTAACATGTTCTTGGCCTTTAAGGCCTTTCTTGAAAAACAATTTGGACATCAAATTCTTAAGCTGAGATCTGATAATGGCGAAGAATATGTTAACAACAAATTCATTAACTTTTGCACTGAGCATGGAATTCAAATGCAATGTATTGTTCCATATACTCCACAACAAAATGGTGTAGCTGAAAGGAAGAATCACACCTTAAAGGAAATGGCTAATTGTATGCTTCAATCTAAAGGACTTAGTCTTAATTTTTGGGCAGAAGCAATTAGCTGCGTAAATTACATAGTAAATCACACTCCTACTAAGGTTTTAAAGAATATCACTCGCGAATAAGAATGGAGCTCAATTAAACTAGTTGAAAGTCACTTTCGTGCTTTTGGAAGTGAAGCATGAGCCCATGTTCCAAATGAGAAACATAACGCTTTAGAACCTAACAGTGAAAAATGTATTTTTGTTGGATATTTTGAAGATGTCAAAGGATATACAGTTATTCCACTCAAGTTCAAAAATTTAATCGTTAGAACAGATGTAAATTTTGCTGAAAATATATTGGCTTATGAGCCTAGTTCGGTGGATGTGCCACCTCTGTCTATCCATGCTACTTCTGAAATATTTCTTCTTCAGATGATGACAGCAAGGATGAAAATCCTCCCTCACCTTCACAGGATCCCCCTGCAGCTCCTCAACTTCCAGAATGGGTCTGTACTACTCAGGATGCAGCAGGTGCTCTTGCAGGTGATCCTACAGTTTAGCAACATACACGTTATTATTTCAATAGAGCCTCTTCTTTACTGGCTCAAGCTTCAGCGAATTGTGATCTTGTCACCTTTGCAAAAGCTTTAAGCCATCTAGATTGGGATGTAGCTATGAAGGAAGAATATCATTCATTATTGGAAAATGATACATGGGATCTTGTTCCTATTCCAAAGGGATGAATACTTGTTAGATGCAGATGGGTTTACAGAACCAAGTTTGGACCAAATGGAAAAGTTGACAAACATAAAGCTCGTCTTGTTTCTATGGGCTTTTCACAATTTGAAAGCGTTAACTCTACTAAAACCTTCTCCCATGTTGCCAAAATGAACTCTATCTTCCTTGTTCGTTTGCTTGCTACCTCTTTGAAATGGGAAGTCCATCAGATGGATGTTAAATCCACCTTCTTGCATGGGGACTTGCATGAAGGAATCTATATGGAACAACCTCCTAGATTTATACAAACAAACTCTAGCCTTGTATTTTGGCTTAAGAAATCCCTTTATGGTCTCAAGAAAGCACCTCAAGCTTCATATGAAAAAATGGATAGCTTTCTTTTAGATACTGGCTTTTCTAGGTCTCATTCTAACAATACTGTCTACACCAAGAAAGAGGGTAAGTCTCTTATAATTCTTGTTCTTTAAGTTGATGATCTTATCCTTACTAGTAGTGATCCCAACCTTATAAACCATGTGAAGTCAAACCTTAAAAGCAGTTTGAAATGACAAACTTAGTACACTTGCATTATTTTCTTGGTCTTCAAGTCCTGCAATCCAAGGAAGGTACTTCCCTTTTCCAGTCCAAGTATGCCTGTGATCTTCTATGCCACTTTCACATGGAAAACTCTAAGCTAGCCCCTTCTCCCTTTCAGTCTAGAGCCAAACTTTCAGTCACTCCTACCTCCCCTAAAGTTGATGCTACCTTATATCGTCAACTTGTAGGAAAATTTTTGTATATGATCCATACTCATCCTGAACTTTCCTTTGTTGTTGGCCTTATTCCTTGTTTTCTGCAAAACCCACATGAAATTCATTGGAAATAAGCTAAAAGAATACTTCATTATGTTCAAGGTATAGTTCAGTTTTGGATTCCTTACAGTGCAGAAGCATCTCCTCTATTGGTTGGTTTTAGTGATTTTGATTGGGTAGTGACCCTGATGATCGAAAATATACTACAGGTTATGTCTTCACTCTTGGTTTTGGATCTATTACATGGGCTTGCAAGAAATAAAGTTCAATTTCTCTTTCTTTATTAGAAGCAGATTATCATGGCACCGTAGAAGCTAGTAAGGAAGCCCTCTGGCCTTGTCAAATGCTATCAGATTTTGTCTTTTAGCAACAACATCTGACTACACTTTGGTGTGATAATCAAAGTTCCATTCAACTATGCAAAGATATAGTCCAATGTCAGCATAGAAAACATATTTAACTACACATGCACTTCGTTATAATGCTCATTCATGACCATGTTCTTGAAGTGAAATATTGTTCAATCGATGATCAAGTTGTAGACATCTTTACAAAGGCTCTCACAAAGATGAAATTTACTAAACTTTGATTTAATATGGTTGGAGTTTAGGAAGTTGTCTCCAAGGGGGGATAAGCTCTAATGCCTCCATCCTTCCCTATTGTGTCATATTTGTACATCCTTCAATCCTATCCCAAGTTGTTCTTAAGGGGGGCTGTTAGGATATTCTGACACATAGGAAATAGTTAAGTATAACTTTGTCTAGTATAGAGTTAGGTAAAGTGTGTTTATTTACTATGTACTTTTGTAACTTACAATATGATGGTCACGATCATCCGACGATTCATTCTCTCCTCGGTATTACCAACACTTGATCTATGGCTTAACAATTGATTGGTCCATGATCTCTATTTAAAGAGCATGGAGGGTCATTTGTAGGGTGACCATTCATGAGAGAAGCTTATGTAAATTTTCATTCTTTTATTGATAAATTGTTGTAAGTGGCCACGTTGGCTCACGCTGTCAACTGTTTCCCTATTTGATGGTTTTAACCACGTCAAGAATACTGGTGTATTGATCTGTGATCTGCTTGTGAGCAAATTCCTCTGGTGTTCTATCTGAGGAACTTGTGTTGTAAATTCCTACAATTTGTAGTACATATCTATAGTGAAAAAGGTAAGGAAGTCAAGGATGCATATGTTTCGAGAAGGTACCCAGTTCTACAGTAGTTTCTAGATGTGTTTCTCATAGAGATTTTAGAGTTTCTACCTCACATGGAAGTATAATTTTCTATTGAGTTGGTGCCACTGGCAGCTCCGACACCAAAAGAAACTTACAGGATAAGCACACCTAAGATGGTAGAGTTAAAGTTGCAGCTAAAGGAAATGCTTGACAAGGGATATATTAGGCCAAGTGTATCACCTTGGGTTTCACAGATATTGTTTGTGAAGAAGGAGGATGGTACTCTCATATTATGCATCGACTGGATGTAGTTGAACAAATTGACCATCACGAATAGGTATCTGTTGCCGAGGAGTCATGACTTATTTAACTAGCCGAAGGGAGAACCAGTGTTCTCAAAGATTGATTTGTGATCTGGATATCATCAGGTACACATTAAAGAGGAGGACATTTACAACACAACTTTCTGGACTAGTTATGGGCATTATGAGTTTGGTTTAACTCCATTTGGTTTGACTAATTCTCCAACTACATTTATGTGCTTGATGAATAGTGTTTTTCTTCACTATTTGGACAAGTTCACTATTGTGTTCATTAATGACATATTGGTATATTCTAAAAATGAGGAAGAGCATGCCAAGCATTTGGTATCAACGTTGAGGTTGTTGAGAGAGTGTCAATTGTATTCTAAGCTCAGCAAGTGCATTTTTCGTCAGGCTAAGGTACATTACTTGGGACATGTTGTCTCCAAGGAGGGCATAACAGTGGACGGCTCCCAGGAATGTAGATGAGGTGAGATAATTCATGGGATTGGTAGGTTATTATAGGAGGTTCATCAGGAATTTCTCATAGATTTCTTATCCTATTAGATCATTACAGAGGAAAGGTAAGAAATTTGAATGGGAAAAGGAGTGTGCAACCACTTTTGAGCATCTAAAGTAGTTGTTGACACATGCACTAATGTTAAAGATCACAGATCCAGACAAAGAATTTGTAGTATGTACATACATTTGCAAGAGAGGACTTGATGGAGTCCTTATGCTAGAAGGATAAGTAGTGTGCGATGGGTCAGAAAAACTAAATGAGAATGAGACGAACTATCTGACGCATGATCTTGAAATAGCAGGGATCATACATGAATTGAAGATGTGGAGCCGCTATATTCTTGGCAATAGGTTTGTACTGCTGAGTGATCACATTGGTTCGAGATACTTATTTTACTAGCTGAATCTGAATGCTAGGCAGGCTAGATGGTTGGCCATGATTAGTGAGTTTTACTTTGAGCTCAAGTATGTCAAGGGAAAGGAGAACAAGGTCGCAGATTCTCTTAGAAGGTGGATACAGTTAAATCATATAGTAGATATGAGTTCCTATGGGATAGATCTAGAGGATAAGATCTTGTAGGAAGGTTAGAAAGATGTCAGGTATATGGAGATTGTGCATACGTTGCAGCAGATTACATGTACAAGTACAGGTACATGTAGTGATAAGGTACAAGTACAGGTGTACATGCAGAAGATGTGGATTATTATCTCACAACAGATGGATTGGTGAGGTTTAGAGATAGGATATATGTTCCAGACAATAGTGAGCTCATGAAGGTGATCTTGAGAGAGTTTCATGAGAAACCATATTCATGTCAGCTGGGCTATCAGAAGACATTGATTGCAATTAAGAAGTTCTATAATTGGATGAATTTGAAGAAGGAACTAATAGAGTTTGTGGCTAGGTGTTTTTATTATTAGTAGGCGAAGGCAAAGTATAAGCATCTAGGTGGACTGTTATAGATGACTACTATTCCAAAATGGAAATGGGAGGTCATTTCCATGGACTTTAACACAAAATTACCAACGATAGTGAGGCAAGATGACTTCGTCATGGTTGTTGTGGACAGTTTGACAAAGGATACACACTTCATTCCAGTGAAGTCTACAGTCTCAGCTAGGGATGTAGCACAAATGTTCATTAGAGATGTGGTCAAATTGCATGGAGTTCGAAAGAAGATTGTGTCAGATAGGGATGTGAAGTGCACTTCCAAGTTTTGGAAGGAGTTGTTTGCAGGTTTGGGCATAGAGTTGGACTTCACTACAACTTATCATCTGCAGATAGATGGACAAACATAAAGGGTCAATAGCATATTGGAGGACAGTTGAGGATGTGCTTGATGCATCAACAATGAAATTGGGAAGAGTATCTTCTACTAGTAGAGTTTGCCTAAAACAATGGGTATCAGGGATATTTGATATGAGTCTGTTTACGGCATTGTATGGGAAAATTTGCAATACTCCCATCAGTTGGAGTGATCTAGTTAACAAGGTATTGATTGGACCGCACATCTGGGTAGACATGGAGTGGGAAATGCAGGTAATCAGGAAGAATTTGAAAGCATTACAAGACAGGTGGAAGAGTTATGAAAATCACAATACGTTATTAGGGAGCTCCAGGTTGGGGAAAAAGTCTACTTGCGCATTAAACCAAATAAGATCTCTTTGCAAATTGGATCATGTGCCAAGTTGGTACCTTGGTTTTGTGGAACTCTCAAGATCATTGAGAGGATTGGGCCAATATCCTATCAACTTGTACTGCCTCCGAAAATGAAATTCCACGACGTTTTCCATGTTTCATTTCTTAAGAAGTATGGTAAAGATGTTGGTCATGTGATTGATTGTTCTGTATTGTAGGTGGTTCTAGATGGAGCCAGATGGAGAACTCAAATAGGAGCCTCAGTGTATATTACAGAAAAAGGTGCTCATGCTCCGAAACTGATAAGTCAAGCAAGTTAAACTACAGTGGAAGCACTTTGGGCCCATTGAGCCACATGGAATGTGGCAGATCAAATTCAGCCTATGTATCCTTCATTGTTTATTGGTTGAAGCAAAGAAGTTTTGGTGTGATGTTTGGTATATGTTTTGGCATATGTTTTGGTGATTTTTTATATATGTACATATCTATATGGATGTAAATATAATGATGAGCTATGTTAGAAAGATCCAATAAGAAGTATGGTTTTCATGTCATTATATTTTTTATGTTTTTATGTTGTCATGTTGGTTTTCTTCTCAATATGGTGATCATTGTAAATACTACATCAAGCTATGGTATAAAATCCCATTGGCAGTATCTTTTCTTTTCAACATTTTTTCTGAGGTAGAGGTGTGGTTGAACACCGAGGATGGAGTCCCCAAAGGGGGAGGGTTCTATAATGGCCCTAGTGAAAATTCCATGTAATAAAACTTAATAAAGGCAATATAATAACCACAGTTGATTGGACACTTATTCCAAGTTGAATGTTGGGCAAGACATCATAGTGTGGGCGTTCATTTGGTTTATTGTGGCTAAGGAAATTGGCAAAGGTAATGAATAAGGATTTAGAAAGGAAAAATGACATTTTTGGCACATTTGTTTATGAAAATAATGGAAATTAGGAGAAAAGGAAGGTGAAAGGTCATAGGTTGCATGTGAGGAGGAAAATGAGGGAAAATAATGGAAAATGAATAAAATAGAGGATTAATTGATAAAAAGGATTTTGAGGATCAGTTGATACCTTTTGTTAGTTTAATTTTGGAACTCCCTCATTATTCTCTCTCTCTCCCTCTCACTATTGGACATAGAGTTTTCTTGGAGCACTTTAGCATTGGACCAAGAAAGGAAAGGAAGGCAGGAGGAAGGAAGGAGAAAGAAAGGAAGAGTAGCATCAAGTAGCTACAACAAGATTATTTGCAGGTAGTGATTTGCATGTCTTTCCCTTACTAGATTTGTCATACATGGTATTGCATGTGGTTCATTGCTTTTATGGCATGGGGTTTCCCAAGTGTGACAGTGTTTTCAACCCAGCATTGCCATTTCTAGATAGCCATGGTGTGATGGGGTTCTCATGTTTTGGATGAGCTAGATTGCTGGATGGATTCGAAGCTAAGTGAGGTGGATCTTTGAATAATAGAACACATGGCCTAGTAATCCCTGAACTGGACTGTGGGTTGTGGGAAAGTGTTGTGCCTTGCAAAACAACCCCCCATTTCATCTTTATTATTATTCACAAGATCATTGAAATATGAAATGGGTCCCTTTCAAAGTAAAATTGATGTCAATAATCCTTACTTTATGAAATTCCAATAAAACCAAGAAAAGCAATATTCTTTTGAAATATTGGAAATAAAGCTAAATGTATGCATAAAGCAATCAAAAGACCAAGCCCCAACCCGATAAAGCTATCGACGATATCGGCCATCGGCATTTCCTCCGTGCATTACTATTACGCCTATCGGCCAAAGCCCCGACCCGATATCGGCAATCGGCCATTTTTGTAAGCACCATTATCATGCCTATCAATGAAGTCCTGACCCGATAAAGCCATCGGCGATATCGGTGATCGGCGGTTCCCTTCGTATGTCAAGTGCTGCTCATAGATAGTTCCCCGATCCGATATCGGCGATCGGCAATCGGTGTTTTCCCTTGGCAAAATTTTAATGTGCATAAGCCTTTCCCCCGACCCGATATCGGCGATCGGCGATCGGCGTTTTCCCCTTGTCAAAACCTTGATGCACACAAACCTTTCCCCGACCCGATATCGGTGATCGGTGATCGGCGTCGTTTGAAGCATTGTTAAATCTATCCTCGCGCCCCTCTCCGATCCGATGAGATAAGGCACAGTTCTCCAGAAAAAGCCGTTAGAATGATTGGAAAGCTCGGATTAATGAAAATTAAGGCATAATTATTCCCGTTCGGCCGCCGGTACGTCTATTACATGATTCAAAAGATCTTTAGGCGAATATTGCACTAATAAGAATTTATAAGGTGGCAGGTCCTATACGGCCCCTTAATGAATCCATCCTTTCAAATCTGCCTATAGATCATATCCGCGCTGTTTTAATAAAGGCCAAGTATATCGACGTTCTTCTTATTTTTCTCTCAGTTGTGAGTTTTATTATTATCTCAGTATTACGCCAAAAACACTCTTCTGTGCAGATTACAGAATTGTCAAAGCAATTCAGGCATTATGGGAAAGAAGCAGAAGAAGGATGGAGGCGCTACTGAATTACCATCCACGCCACAACCAATCGTGAACAGTAAGAAAGGATTGATATCAGACACAACATGCGCGGGACTCGCCAGAACTACCTAGCAGGGGACTTATGATTTGCTGGAAGCCGAGAAGCCTGAGCAGGTGGTAGATGAAGCTACCGTAGATTCTACCAAGAGATCAGAATGCAATCTTAAAGACTTGGCCGACTCTTTCCTACATAGGATAGCGGCGAGAGAGCAAATGCTTCCCTACACTGATGTTATCAAATGGGCAATTGAGGAAATTTCTATCAAAGACATAACCTTCATTGCAAAAGATGGAAGGATTTTTGGGTCCTTCAAGATAGAGGATTTGAGGCAAATGTATCATTTGCCTATGCCGGAGAAAGTGTACAATAAGGCATTTCTCGAGAAGTTTGCGAGTGAAAATGAAACTGAGTCCGAGCCTATCAAGGATTGGAGGCAGAACCCAGCTAAACACAAACATGAAGCCTCCGGTAAGTACTCAGTCGACTCCTTATGTTCACCATATTGCTATGCTGCCATAATGATGTGTAGGTTATGGGGTCTTCATGACTCCACCAATTTTACTATCGAAATGGTTCCCCTCATGGAGGCGGAAATTAACAGTTGGATTATGGATTGGGCCACCATCCTTTCAGATAAGCTTGCCCTAGCCATCCAAGAATATAGGAATAAGACCAGAGTTAGTGAAAGGATAATCCCCCCATTTTATTACAGTGCTTAT
>APFE031741084.1:0-12328 GCA_000404065.3 Pinus taeda | reverse complement strand
TTAAGAAATCATAAATAATCTGAAAGATTAAATCATACCCATATTTCAATTAAAGAAACAAAATAAGTACTCCAATATTCATGATAGGAAACAATTTGATAAATTACAATTTACAGAACTAAAAATGTAAGAAAGCATATAAAATCTATATCACATACACTTCTCCACTCATACAAAATATATCCTTAAAAAAACTTAAAGTTCTTCAAAGATTATGCATGACTTCTAATAGCGAATATTAAATTAATTGATTATAGTGATTTCCAACCCTCTCCTCATCGAAAGAGTTGTATAAATAACATGAAAATAACAAGAGATATATTTTTCATGTTTTCCTTAATTTTTTCTAAAAACAAAAAATCTTTGATTTGGAAGAGGATTTTCTTGCAAACAAAATTCAACCTCTTATATTCATCTTTATCTATCCCTTTTTGCTTGCCTAATTTTATACTGATTTGCTATTATTCTATTTCCACCTGTGCATCTAGTTGCAACAAATCTTTTACAATATAACGAGATTTTCCTCCTTTTCCTTTAAAATCTCTTTCTATTGATTGTAGAGATATGAGATTTTGGGAAAATGAATAGTATTAATGCTTTGAAAACTAATTCTACATTGACCAATCCTCCTTAATACATATTTCTTTTTCTTTCAATATTTACCAGAAATTTTTGAAATTAATTTCATGCATTCACATGGCAGTGGAAAATATTTTTGGACATATCTATTGCTCCATCTAGTAATTTCAAGAATTTTAATATTACTTGTATCATTGTTTTCATTTCTAACATCCCTTGCTTTTACCCTGTTTTTGGTAATTTCAAAACATGACTATGTAATTCCAACATTGGAGCCACAAACCACTAAGGCAATATGTGTTTAAAACACTTAAAATAAATGTATGTGATGTTTGACTAAAGGAAGGGGTGACTTACATATCCACTATCTAAGGGACAACTTGTTTGTGTGCCTTGAAAAACCCAACCTTGAAATTATTTTTGTGTTGAAAACACTAAAATCAGCGACCAAATCAAAAAGTGGTGTTACCAATAACATCATTTTTTGGGTGGTGAGGAAGGGCTCAAAATTACATCCATGGCCTTAAAATCCTATATTATTATTGATAAAAACATTAAAAGTAATCCCTAATGTGAAAATTGGTACTACCAAGAGCAATCTTTTAAAACTAAAAGTTGAAATTACAAATTGTTTGAAACCATGGCCATAAAAACTAGTATTTTTGAACCTACAAATTAAAAATCAAACCCTAAATAATAAATTAGTGTTACCACAAGTGCCTCTTTCTTCCCAACATTAAAGTTGAAACATCTTTGAAAGAATGGCCTTAACAACTTGTACCATAAAAACAACACCGATAATACCCCCTTTTTTATATGGGACTTACAATAACCATGGTCTAAAAATCTATTTTTGTTGTAGAAAAAATAATCCAGGTGGATATTTGTGGCCACCCACCTATTCCACCAGGACCTTCAACTAGTTTCACTAGTTTCCTTGATTATAGCGTAATTTACTATTTTTAGCAGTTTTCGGGTCTTGAACTTCTGGAGATATTTTGACCCCCTAAATGACGTTTTTTGAGCCACAAATATTATAGTACTCAGAGAGATCTTTCTAACAAGGTATTGTACGCGCTAAACGAAGATCATATGACTAAGTTACGACCTCAAGAAGTTGGATGTACAACTAACCCCAATGTGGCCCACAAACTCTTGTCATTCCATCTCTTAGGGTTATGGTTTTGGTGGTTTTCTTTTGTTTTTCAATAAGAAAAAAGCCCCATGAGCCTCATTGTAACACAGTTCAGAGGCATGCATCTGCCACATCTCTTCTCAGAGATAAGCTACAACCACCTGAGCTAGTTAATTTCCATTCTACTTGTAACAATTTCTTAGTACTTTGTTATTAATGAATTGAACTTTGATTTTTCATTGCATCTTTGTGTTTTTGTTCATATCTGTATTTCCTTTTGTTTTTCCATAAATATGGATTAAAAAACCACAAAATTAACCTTAAAATGTACACTCATTTAGAGGTAGTTTATCATTCCAGGCATGAGAAAATATGATCTGGCATGATAGTATCAACCTTTAATTTAAAACTTCAATATTACTTCCAAATTTTTTTATTACCTTTGGTATTTAAAAAATTCTCATACAAATTGCATTAAATTAAACATAAATTATTTCTTTAAATTATTGGTACATCATCTATATTCAAATGATCCAAGTGGACATTGGTGGCCACCTTCCAAGTCCACTTGGACCCCCACCATTGTTTCTCTCAACATTTTCAGTTTCCTTAATTGTAGCACAACTTACTATTTTTAGCAGTTTTTCGGGTCCTGAACTTCCGGATCCGTTTTGAGGCCCTAAACGACTTTTTTTGGGAAAATTGGGAGTAGCATCCATTCACCAATGCTGCTCTTCCCAAAGTTGTAGTTCTTGGATAGATCTTTCTAACGAGATATTGTGCACGTCAAACGGAGATCATATGCCAAAGTTATGACCCTGGGAAGTTGATGTACCAATTTACCCAAACGAGGCCCACAGTTTGGCGTTTCATCTTCTATGGTTAGGTTTTTGGATGTTTAGGGTTTTTCATTGTTTCTCAACAATAAATAGGCCTTCGAGCCTCATTGTAAGATAGTTCAGAAGCATGTAGCCGCCACATCTCTTCTCAGAGATAAGCTACCATCACCCTAGCTGGTTTATTTCCATTACTGTTTGTAAGCATATTTTAGTATTTTACATTAATGAAATGAAGTATTATTTCTGTTGCTTATCTGTGTTTATGGTTATCTCTGTAATTTGTTGCATTCCTGTTTAAATTCGGATCGGTGGTATTAGAGCGGTCTGCTTTTTTCTCTATTTTTCTTTGCATGTCCCCAATGAGGTCGGGATATAAGGAGTTAGGGCTTGAACTGCTCAAACCTTTGCAAGACCAGTCTTGCAAATCCCGACAGCCTCCCATGGCGGATGAGAAGAAAGACGAGGGGGCAGGAGATCCTATCAAAATCTTGCTCGAAGAAGCCCTCGAGCGACAAAGGAATGCTATGATGGACAACTTTGCCCAGATCCTTCAGCGGCTACCTAGAAGCGACGCATCAGCTTCCAACAGCTACTCTGGAAATGCCATGCCCTTTAAAATACAAGTTAATTTTGAAATCCCCATATTCAAGGGTCATATAGACACAGATGTCGTAGATAAATGGTTAAATCTACTAGAGGGTTATTTTTCTGTTCATGAATTTTTGAGTCGGAAAAAGATTGTTTTCGCTCTTCTCAAAGCAGCCCCCCCACGTCAAGGATTGGTGGGAAACCTATTGCGAGTAAAATGATGAAAATACCGGCTCACTATTTTCAGCTGCACCCACCTGGAATTCATTCCGGGATGCCATTAAGGAGCAGTACTACCCTGTTAGAAGCTATGAGGATCAATACATAAAGTGGACCATGCTGCGACATGGAAGGGAACAAGATGTGCTAGAGTTTACCAAACTTTTCCATACCCTTTGCACAAAGTTGGGTACCAAAGATTCATAGCAACATTTGATACTAAAATACCGTGGCTGCCTGCACAAGTACATCCAGGAAGAAACAGAATTCTTGAACATCTCCTCGCTTAGCGCAGCATACTGATATGCCTTCAAGGTCGAGCAAAAGTTTAAACAGAAGAAGCGAGACTTTGGATCTGCGAATCCAAAGCAAGGGAAACGTGCCCCTAAACCACAGAACAAGGGACAAAGCCAAGGCGGGGCAACCCAAGACAACCTGCCAAAGCTGCAAGCAAAGAACAGCGCCGCAAAGCCGAAAAAGGAAATGGGAAAATGGTGTGAGTTCCATAAAAGCTCCACTCACAACACAAGTGAGTGTCAGGCCAAGCAGTCACTGGTGGCTGAGCTAAAGGTTTCAAAATCAGATGCATGTTCCGACTCTGAGTCAGAACCCGACAAGGGGAATGACAATGGGAACCAGATTATTGATGCGGAGCCCAATGCCACCATTGCCACCACAAAGATACAAAAGGAGGAACTCGAAGATCCAAAGGAGGAGGAGCATTTCTTCCACTCCCAGATGTGGGTAAAGGGCTCCCCGCTACAGTTCATTATCGATAGTAGGAGCCAAAAGAACCTCATTTCGGCAAAGGTCATGAAGCGGTTGGGCCTACTGACCACAGCACATCCACAACCTTACACCATTGGGTGGCTTCACCAAGGATGGTATCTTTGCGTGAGCCAACAGTGTTGCCTTCCATACAACATCAAACCCTTCACGGATGAGGTATTGTGTGACATTGCTCCCCTTGAAGTTTGTGATGTATTATTAAGATAACCATACTTGTGGAAGCGACATGCTGTGTATGAATCACGGCCCCGTGCTGTTATTGTTACATTGGGAAATAAGTTGTACAGGATACCGGAGGTAGCACCACCTGCCACCATCTCTTTGGTTACTGCAAAACAATGCAGTAAGCTCATTTCAAAAACCGGGAAATTTATTTTCCTGATGATACGTCCTCAAGGAAAGAAGAAGACGATGGCCACGACCTCCAGACAGGGCCCCTCCACGCAACAACTATAGATGGACAAGGTCGTGGAGGAGTACGAGGACATCTTCACCTCCCCTGTAGGGGTTCCTTTGCATTGTTAGGTCAAGCACTCCATCGATCTGACCCCAGGTGCACCGCTACCCAATGGACCAATCTATCGGCGCTCCGTTCTGGAGAACGATGAAATCAAGAGGCAAATTCAGGAGCTTCTGCAGAAAGGTCACATCCGTCTGAGTTCATCGCCTTGTGGGAGCCCGATCATGTTGGTACGAAAGAAGGATGGGACTTGGAGACTCTGTATTGACTATCGGGCTTAGAACAAGATCATTTTCCGTAATAGGTACCCGATCCCATGGATTGATGACCTCCTCGACCAACTAAAGGGGGAAACATATTTCAGTAAGATCGATCTGAAGTTAGGATATCACCAGGTACCAATCGAACCCTCTGATGTGTGGAAGACTACCTTCAAAGCCAAGGAGGGTCTTTTCGAATGGTTGGTTATGCCTTTCGGATTAACGAATGCTCCTGCAACCTTCATGAGGCTAATGGATGACATATTGCGGCCATTCACCAACTCATTTGTAGTGGTATACTTGGATGACATTATGATCTTCAGCCAAAGTTGGGAAGAGCACCTCCACCACATCCGACAAGTTCTCCAAACACTACGGCAACACAAGCTATGTGCCAATTTGGAGAAATGTACTTTTGGCATGACCCAGGTTCAGTATCTGGGATATGTTATTGATGAACAGGGGATGCATGTGGATCCCGCCAAAATCCAAGTCATTCGGGATTGGCCATATCCAACCACTCTGACAGAGCTCCGTAGCTTTCTAGGTCTTGCCAACTTCTACTGTAGGTTTGTGTTGGGGTTTTCTCATATCACTTGGCCCTTGAGTCAAGTCACCAAGGGAGGAGCGAAAGAAAAATTATTTTGGTCTGAATCTCAACAGAGGGCATTCATAGAGTTGAAAGATCGCCTCTGCACAGCACCAGTGCTCGCGTTACCAGATTTTCAACAACCATTTGAGGTCGATAAAAATGCCTCTGATTATACTATTGGGGCAATCCTTACTCAACATGAGCATCCAGTGGCATATCATAGTAAGACACTTTCAGACATAGTTCGGAAGTATCCCACTTATGACAAAGAGATGTATTCCATTGTGCAGGCCTGCCGACAATGGAAGCCTTACATTTTGAAGAAGGAAACGGTCATCGACACAGACCACCGACCTCTGCAGTTCATACAGACCCAAGGGAAATTGCAGAATGATCGCCATCAGAAGTGGTCTACATGCCTACAACAGTTCCATTTGAATATCAAGTATAAGAAGGGTAGCACCAATAATGTTGCAGATTGCCTCAATCGACCACCGATCATGACATTAACCACCATGCTCAATTCTTGTGGGCACGAGACTTCTGATTGGCCACTTCTCTACAAAAGCGACCCAGAATTTGGCCACACATACCAAACACTCTTGGAGGGTCGGCATGTTCCAAATTTTCACCTCCAGGATGCCTTATTATGCCACCTGGGTCACCTTTGTGTTCCTTCAAGCGAGCGTGCCCAGATGATTTGGGAAGCACACTACAGTCAGGCTACTAGGCATTTCGGGGTCGAGGAAACGGTGGCAGTACTGCAAAAGTATTTCTATTGGTTGAATCTTCGACAGGATGTCAGGAAGTACATCAGATCATGTATTGCCTGTGCCATTGCCAAACCAACCGTCAAGAAGCAAGGCCTCTATACCCCACTGCCTATGCCTAGTCGACCTTGGGAATCCATCTCCATGGATTACATATCTGACCTTCCTTCCACTAAGCATGGAAATGACTGTGTTTTTGTGGTCGTCGACAGGTTCTCAAAGATGGTCATTATGGCGACATGCCAGAAGAATATCACAGGAGTAAACTCTTCTTTGAACGAGTGTGGGTGCACTTTGGGATCCCACAATCTATCATCTAAGATCGGGATAGTCAGTTCCTCAGTACATTTTGGTCCAGTCTCTGGTCAGTGATGGACACCAAACTCACTAAGTCCACAGCCTTCCATCCTCAAACTGATGGCCAGACAGAGGTTGTCAACAAGATGATTGTACACATTCTGCGCATGTACAACTCGAAGCATCCACGCACATGGGACGAGAGCCTCCCCTATGTTCAACACAACTACAACCGAGCTCTTCACAGCTCGACTAGCCATAACCCTTTTCAAGTGGGCTTGGGATTCTAGCCACTATGCCCCATTGATGTGGCCATGCCACTTGCAGCTACTCGCACAGATTTGGCTCATGTCCAGTCCGAAACAGACAAGACAACCAGCTTCATTGAGCACATCCAACATATTCGCTAGTAGGTCCATGACATTCTGGAGAAATAAAATGCCAAGTACAAGCAGTGACATGATCAACATTGGGTGCCACACAAGTTTTAGGTGGGCAACAAAGTATGGTTGTATTTGCAAAAGGAACGCCTTACCGGAGCCTATCGGAAATTGAGACCACTTTGATATGGTCCTTACACCATTACTAAGGCTATGGGAGACAATGCATTTGAGCTTAGCATTCCCCCATTCCTTTGTCTGCACCCAGTGTTCAATGTGGACCGCCTTCGGCCATACTTTCCACCATTACTAGACACATCCGACATTGCAGAACAGCTCACACCCATAGAATTAAATCTAGATTGCATGGAACAAGCTGCAACTGATCGGATCATGGACACATAGATCAAAAACACTCACCTACAGAATATCCAACTGTATCGAGTTGTCAAAGCAGGCCAACTCCTTCACCAAAGCAAGTGGCTCTCCAAGAACCAAGTTCAGCAGAAAGATTTTAGAAACCATTGGTAATAACAATAACACCAAACATTGGATCAACTAAGATGAACTTCAAAAAATGGTAACCGTGATGAAGGCCTCCATTGAACTAAAATGAACTTCAAAAAATGTTAAACGTGACGAAGTCCTCCATTTTGCACTGGTTGAATACTTTTACCCCAAATAAATGTTTTTCTATCGATCTTTTTAATACACTTATTTGGTTTTTATAAAAAATTTTACTTCTGGATTGTGGTGTCCATAAATTTTTTTATAATAAATTTTTCACATCAAAAATAAAAATATTGATAATAATTTTCATAACAATAATTATTTAATTCTAAAAAATAATTTTCTTTACACATACCTTTTTTATCTTTACAAATCTTACACATACATTTTTTATGTTTACAAATCTAAAAGTACGTGTACTACAAAATCACCTTCCTTACACACACCTTTTTTATCTTTACAAATCTTACACATACATTTTTTATGTTTACGAATCTAGAAGTACGTGTACTACAAAACCACCTTCCTTAATTTCTTAAGGATAGAAATACTATTCCTTTCTAAAAAATAATTTTCTTTACACATACATTTTTTATCTTTACAAATCTTACACATACATTTTTTATGTTTACAAATCTAGAAGTACGTGTACTACAAAACCACCTTCCTTAATTTCTTAAAGATAGAAATACTATTCCTTCCTTAACTTCCTTAATTTCTTAAGGATAGAAATACTATTCCTTCCTTAACTTCTTAAGAATATAAATACTATTGAATTATTATTGTTGTTACCTTCCTTAACTTCTTAAGAACGTAGATACTATTGAATTATTATTGTTGTTTTTTTTTCCTTAATGCTTCTCTCTATTCCTAATCTTAAAAACAGGTGTATATTGAGTTAGGAATATATATAATGTAGTTGAATCTAAATAAGAATTATCTCAATAGAAACTCAATACAGTTTTTATTTTTAAAAGAAAAAATGAAATGATATTCTAAAATGATTAAGTATTATATAGAGATAACAATACTAAACAAACCCACAAATACCCTAATTATTTATGATTTTCTTGGAAAGAAATACATAATCTTCCCGTACAACATGATTTAAGCTCTTTAGTAACTTTGACTTCATAATGGATTAAATCTCATGTTTTTAACTTCACAATCAATAATATGACAACAAAGGTGTATCTATATTAATTGGAAATAATGAGTTGTGCATAAAGTTAATAAAATACAAATAACAAAACTCGTGGAATAAAAGTCGATACTTTGCTATGACGAAGCTACGGTGTTCCACTTGAAAAGGTAGTTAAGTATACACTTCAATTTTTTTTTAGATGATTTTTGCTTTAATTTTTCACAATAAAATGTACAATTAATTTGAAAATTATTGTTTCATAATAAAATGTACAATTAATTTGAACATTAATTGGTTTCACATGAAATACAATTACTTAGTTTTGTATGTAGCAAAGGAGTTATCAATGGATTTCGTGGATGAGACATTAGTCAAAAGTTTTACGAGAGCAACTGTCCTGTAGTACCAAATGCCATGTTTCGGCGGTACTGTTATAACAAAAATGAGGTAAAGATTTTGCAAAATGATTAAGAGAGTCTTAACTTAAAAACTATTGGCCAAATGTTATGAAATAACTACCATCCACCTGCCTGAATTGTATTGTAAGTGAAAAGATATAGTGTTCCCAAACGACCCATTGGAATGATGTATTGTTTGACAATTAAAAATGAATGAACTTGATTAGGGTATTTTAAATAGTGCCATAATGAGAATATCTTTAATAGCCAGAGTGTCTTTAATATAGCCAGAGCGGGGTCAATCTTGTGATTTCCACGACAACTAAACTTGGACTCGTTGTAGGAAATTTTCAGTTGTGATGAATTCCGAGAGATCTGACATGTGTTGCTCGTGGAGTTTTGGGCTTCCATGTATAGCAACAATACTGCTTAGCAACAATACTGCTTCTGAGGAAGCGGTAAGAAATCTCTTTGCCTTCAGATTATAAATTTATTGATGAATATTTGACTCTGCAAAATAAGATGTTGCCATTTTTGGAATTATATTTACTGCCAAACAGAGCGCAACTTAGAACTCTCAACCAAATATAATAAAGCAAAAAAAATTTCGTATAAGAGATTTGAATTTGCTACAGATCAATAATTTTTTTTTACAGAAATGGATAATGTTTCAGCATTCAAAGGCATACATTCGATGTCACAAATTTTTCTACTCGCTCTGTATATATATCATCTATATCTGGCAAGGATACTTGCTATCGATCTGGAACTCAGAAGGATGCCATCTTTATCACTGCTCTCTATGCTTTTGCTGGTGGTGATTCAATGGGTAGAACTAGAACTGAAACCACTGCTTTGTAATGGTTGTTCCCGTAGTGGAAATTATCAGGATCTCCACGACGACCTTACCTCTGTCACTCAAAGGGATGTTGTGGGCTATGGATCTCTTTACCTAGCTCAAGCTATGGAACTGGAAGAGATGACGGGCCTACTGGGCAGTTTACTGCCTTTTATGTGTGCTCTGGGTATGGCACCAGATCCGCATCTTTAAGTGAAAGGGATACAAACTTTGGTACTCGAAGTTACAAGGATACTAGTCCACATCATGGGTGTCAACCGTCTCCTCTCTAGCCGTCTTTTCATTTGCCTATGATGGTTAGGGATCAATTGCACCTTCATTGAGCGAGATGATGGTTAGGGATCAATTGCACCTTCATTGAACATTCATTGAGCGAGATGTAGCGGGATAGGTGAGGTTAGATGAAAACTCGTTGATTGAAATATAATATGCTCTCCACGTACTTCACAATCAACGACGCAGTTTGCAATGCCCCTTGGAGAAACAAGCAAAATTCACAGGCTGTGGACTTTGATTTTTTTGCTGAAAATGGAGCAACAACAATTTATTTTTGCGTAGAATTGTTGTTACAACGTTTTTAACGCGTAAATAAAATTACAAATAAATGGAAAGTATGAATTTGCGTTTTAATTTTCATGTAATCCGCATGTTGTGACCTGATAGATGCACATTTATTAACATATTTTCATGAACATGTTATTTATTCACGTACTCTTAAATTTCTCAAAAATGGTTGCCATAACTGTAACGATGGCCTGCTATATGTGTGGACCGATCGAATTAGAGGAGAGACATTGATATAGCGCCCCATACTGGTGCCTTTGGTTGCAGATTGTCATTCCTGGTCGCCTTCTTTCCCTCTGGTTGCAGATTGTCATTCCTGGCTGCCATCTTGCCCTCTAGTTGTAGATTGTCATTCCTAGCCGCCGCCTTTCAGCAAAAGAAAGAACCATTTTGGGCTTGCCCCAGCTGCTATAGTTACAATACAAAAGCAACAGTTATAGATTGTCATTCCTGGCCGCCGCCTTTCAGCAAAAGAAAGAACCATTTTGGGCTTGCCCCAGCTGCTATAGTTACAATACAAAAGCAACAGTTACAATACAGAAGGCAGATAATCTGTCGCATGCAATCCATAGATTCGGTCCAGAGCTTTGAGCTCGGTCCAGTAACTGTGAATGAGAGCTAGCACTTGATGGACAAGCATGGATAGGCACCTCAAGAAGAAAGAGGAAATGGATACCTACCATTCCCCCAAAGTGGTAACTGCTGTAGCATCCACTATTAATGTGGTAAAGAGGGTAATATTTCTACGTGGATAACAATGCCCTATAACATCTAGTGGGGTAAATATCACGGTAATTTAAGACAAGTGGTACCGCCATGCAAGTGGTACCGCCATGCAAAGTTTTAAACACCTGTGAGCCATGTGTTTAAATATGTGAATTCTCTGCAGCCTTGTAACATAAACCAAAAAAAATATCTGGTTTGAAAATATCTTCTTAATTCCTAAATATGAAATTCCAGTCAAACTAATGTTAGCATTATTAGTTAATTGAGAATGAAACTTTGGAGATGAATTCAAATTCATCTTACCTTTCAGTATATTATGCTTCGATATGAGGCTAAATAAGATATTTAAATTGTCGATTGGTTCTAAGGGCGGTTAGATGAAGTCCATAGGTCAACCTAGAGGTGTTTAAAATTATTTTATAAAGTATGAAGTAAAAACATTAGGTTAAATCAATTAACTATCTTGGTTTCTGAATTACTTTATAAAATATGAGCTAAAAACATTAAGTTATATTAATTAACTAACTTGGTTTCTGTGCAGGTACAAATGAAACCGGGTAGTCTGACAAGACGGAGGAATTGTCCGGTTTTTGGTGCCACCCAGAAAAACCTCCGACTCCGGCTGCCTGCAATTCCTCTGCCCTCAGCGAGCTCTGCCCAGCACCGCCACCTTCCCCATTAACTACGTCTGACAGGAGCCCTAACTTCCATGGCTGTCTCGCTGTCTTGCTACAAGGAGTTAATTCACCTTTCAATTCAAATTTAGTTTTTCCGCAGGTTGCTCCTGACCAATTCGACCGGCACTCTGCAGCTCCCTCCCCTGCAGTTCACCAGGTCACCAGAACAGGTGGAAAACTCACGGAACGGGCTCGACTCACCCCTGCAACTCACCAGAACAACGAAAAACTCACTCCGACACTCTGTAGCTCACCCCTGCACCACCCAGGCGACAAACAGGCAGGTTCAGCACGTCGAACCCACTCCCTGGTTATATGTGTTAATAGATATATACACAAATTCTCTGTGCTCCCAAACACTGTGTAGCCTGCAAATTCTTTGTGCTCCCCAAACACTTGTCCTCGAGGTCAGAGGATGTCCAATTGTCTCATTTATGAAATGTGTGAGCTGCACCCACCAATAATCTACAAAGATACCTAAAGCAAGTAACTGCATTTGCATCTGTGTTGAAATACTGCAGGGGAGGGAGCTGCAGGGGAGG
>APFE031741080.1:0-11644 GCA_000404065.3 Pinus taeda | reverse complement strand
TAAATGGATAGCCCTGGAAAATTGGCATCCCAAACCAAATGGAGAAATATCGCAAAACTTTTGGAATGATATACAACACAGTTGAATTCATGTTTCTCTCCATTTTGACAAACTTAGATGGGGCTATGGATCTAAAGGGACTTTCTCAGTTAAGGAAGCATATCACCTAGAAGCAGGCCATCATGATCATCTTGTTGAAGAGGCATGGATAAAAGTTCTGAGGCAACATTTATGGCCTAGAGTATTAAACTTTGTTTTGTTGTTACTATAGAACAAACCCCTCACATAGGACAATATCCAAAAGAGGAACCTCCAAGGTCCCTCCCACTATCCTCTTTGCTTACTGGAAAATGGAAATTTAGACCACCTACTTAGCTTCTATGCATTTTCAGGATGTCTTTGGAATAAACTAAAGGATTTCCTCTCGCAATCGAACTAGATTTCAGATAGTGCTCAGAAAACCATTACAAGTTGGCAAATGCAAGCCTGAAAATCCTATTATTAACTGAATTTGGAATATCATCACTAGTTTCCTCCTCTGGGGTATTAGGAAGGAGCGGAATAGGAGGATATTTAAGGGACTTGCAACACCAATGGAAGCAACCTGGAATCCATTCATTAAAATGTTGAGGAAATAATTCTTGCCTTAACCTGGTCGACCCAAGATTGGCAGGCCTCAGGAGTTGAAGCAAGTATTCTATGGGAGTGATTTCCTTCTCCCCTTGAGGATCTCTCTTCTTCGGCCCCTCCCTTGTATATGGCTTCTATCCCATCCAATTAGTGCGCCCCTTCAATCTCATTTGTGAAACTCAATTTTGATGGGATGACTGAGGGAAATCCAAACCCTACTAGTTACGGAGGTATAATCAAATATCATATAGGGATGCCCATGTTCATTTATTTAGGGACAATTGGTATAAACACTAATAATGTGGTGGAGCTAATAGGTCTAAGAATGGGTTTGGAATACACCTTGAATCAAGGATATCAAAATATCTTTGTAGAAGGGCACTCTTAAATTATCATTAATATGGTTCAAAAATTACAAGTAGGATCCCATATCCACAAGCTCAAAAAGTAGGCAACTGGAATCCTTGTTAGGATAGGTAATGCTCCTCATATTTGATATCTCTGATATTATTCCACTCCATGTAAGGAACACAAGTAACAAGGTGGTAGATTTGTTAGCAAATTATGGATGTTTGGAGACATCCCCACCTTTGGCATCGGTTTCGAATTGTCTACCATCTTCTCCTATCAAAAAAACTTGTTGGAAGATGATTCAAGAAGATTGTCCATCATTGGATGGGGTGACAAATGTAAAAATTCCTTGCAGATTCAAACTTCTTATGTGATTTGCTATAACAAAATACTTTAATATACTCTACTCGTCAACGAAAACAATTATTTGATCGAGAAATCATGAAGCATACAAGAGAAAGAATTCAATCAACACATTACATAATGATTTCCTAAGGAAAGCCACAGCTAAAAACCTCTGCTATTTGTATATTGCATTAGTAAAAAAAATGAGAAGATTACAATGCTTTGCTCAAGTCCGAGCAACCTCTGTACTATCTCTATCTGTCTCACAACTTCCTAGACAAGCCTAGGCCAATGCTTAACCAATTTTCATCTTTCCCAAGTCCCTATTTCCTTGTGTTGTTTCCTTGGGAATTTGCCCCTATTAATTAGGGAAATTCCTCAATTGGAATTGTGCAATCCATCTTAGGCCTTCCTCTGACTGCATGCACCACCTGTACAATTTAGATGCTTATACAAATGATAGTACACTGCCCTTGAACTCCAATCTCAACTGGGCAACTCTCATATTTGACATGCATGAGGTATTTATGAGTGAATCATCAATTAACTAGTTGAACACATGAAGTAACACCCTAGTGTCTGATCTCCTACTAGTTCCTCCATCAGTTGGAACTATTTTAACTTACTTTAACTCGGTTAAACTGAATTAATTAATGACAACTCAAAATAAACTCAACCAGAGCTCCTATAAAGCAAAAGACACTCTACATGACTCAAGTCAAACCCTCAACTCGAATTAACTGAGCCAACTAAGTCAATTTAACTTAGTTAACTTGTACAAGTTGTCTTGTGATGTGGAATTACATTTTTTCTCCTAATTTAGTTCAAGGGAAAATTAAATCAGGATTTCTTGTTGCATTTTCAACAACAAACATGGAGAAGGGGGGTGGACCGCCATAACCCAATCAGACCAATATGTTAGGGGACATTGCACCACGGGACCAATGGGTGTAATACTTGGAAACAGGGCAATTATAACCTCCATGTTAGTCATCATGCAAGGATGTTGAGGGTGGCGATGTGATGGTTCAATGCGTGTGAATGTGAAGATGACCATAATGGAGTGTATGTTGGAGTTTAATACCTAGCTAGGTTTAGCAATTTAGAGCATTGGATAAATAATTGGGTTGATAATTCGAGATCAATGGGTCTTATTACTGGCTACATGTTTAGCAACATCATTAGGTTTGTCGATCTTCATTGCCATGATTTTGTTGGTGTTCCTGGGAGTGCAATTTCATGTCCTCTTTCTGTTGGTGTGGGATGGAGAGGTTGGAGTAGCCTAAGAAAGCTTTGGAACTGACATAAATTCAAGAGTAGTGTTTGGTGTGGGAAGGTTCTATCTCATTTCTATTATGGAAATACTTGGGGCTCCTTCAGTGTTGAATGCATAGGTAGTCAATTTGAAGGTTTCAATTTGTTAGAGCATCCAACTACTAGTCTGGGACTGGGTGGTTGGATTGGAGGAAGTATTAGAGGTGTTGGAACTATCTGGGCACATGTTGTTGGCATGACTTTTGTTTCTCAGGGTGTTACAGCTGGAAGGAGTCTAGTTGGACTCAAACCCTTGGGACACAGTTTGTTCAATTACTTTGGAAGAGGAGGGGAGAGACATTGACAACAACAAGGGAAAATATATTAGGTGTAGTCCTGATGCAGTGTGGGTGCGGTTGAGTCGAGAAGGTCAGGCTAATTGGTTGGCGATCTCTAAGAGATTTTTTCAAAATCCCTCTGACATTTCTAAAGGGAAGTGGTGCAAAGTGTGTGAGCCCTTGTGCAACCTGTTCAACCTTCTTTTGTAGCACAATCATTAGTATCTATTCGATATCAAGATAGAGAGGCCACGTGAGTAGGGGGAAACATACTATGAGGAGAGATCCCACAAGGGGACATCACCGGATATAACCTTTTGTAGCAAAATATCAGGAGTAGATCCTGATTCATGTACAGGAGGAGCTGACATAGACTGAAAGGGAAGCATCTTCCCACGAGACTTCTTTATTTGATTATGAAGTGATGGTAGATTGGATAGGTTGGATCTTTGATACAAAAAATAAGCAAGGAAGAGCTAATTAATACACACATATAATTGATTGGTATTGGTAGATGAAGTTCATGTTGGGGCACATTTTATTGGATCACCAAGAACTTAGGATGGACCTGCTACACACTTTAGAACACATGCATGGACACCTAAAAGACTATGACATTAGGTTGGATAAGAAAGACCGCAAACTGACGATGATCAAGTGCCATCTTGGCATCCTGTTGGCGATAACCAAACCTTTGACTGGTCCGATGGATCTTATTCCAGTGGAAAAATCATATACAAACCCCCACTGTTTATTGTTTTATGATTATGGTTATTGTGTTGTTTTGTGTTGATAGTTTGTGAAAGGCTAAATGGGCCATCATCTAGATCTAGTCTTCATAGATGTTGGTTTTATATGTTTCAAATTCTCTTTCGACCATAGGCGTAGGGTCCATTTTGGTTATGCTTTGACATCCCATGTGAGAGATCAAAATGACTTATGTTACTTCTTAATGTAATCTCCAAATTTTTTAGTTAATAGATTTCACTTCACAAAAAAAAAAAAAAAAAAATGCCATTACAACATTTTCAGACTTCATACTCTCATTTCTTTTTAAGTTGAGTTTGTTATTGATTTTCATGAGAAATGTATATATTGAATTAAACATTCTGGGACTTCATAATCTGTCACTACAACATTTGAATTGAATTGTCTTTTTTTATTGTTAAAAAGCTTAAATATTTAATTACATTTTACACATTTAAATTTAAAATTTTGGCTTGTTACCGTGCACAATTTAAGGAAACATATCTACCTTTGTGAGCAAAATATGAATGGATATTTGCTTCAATAGTTGAATTGTATATTATGTTATATGATACGTATTGCGAATGGGGTCAGTTTGGTAATTAAGTGAAGTGGTTAATATATATATAGTTTTATATAAATAATTATATATATATATATTATATATTATTTCACGTGGACCATCTTGTTTGTGTCAAGGCTAAGTGAAAGTTTAAAAAAATGGTAATATAGATACTCCATATGGGACTTCATAGTTAAAAAGATATTTCAAGAGCATCATATATCGATTACACTACATTGTAGATTGTCACAACTTTATATTTTTCAACAATGTTGTAAGTTGACTACAAGTTTTGCAAATATATACTCCATGTGTGACTTCTTAATTTAAGGGATTATTTAAGAACATTTTAAGTTGAATACACTTCATTATACATTCTCTCAATTTTGAAGCTTTTAAGAGTGTTGTAAGTTGATTTCATGTCCTTGTAAATTCTTCTTTATTAGGATGGGCATACTCATCACACAAAGATAATCTAAAACATTTTGTATATCATTTATATAAATACCAATTTTTTAAGTGGTTGCATCCAAATGGATTATAGTAAATGATTTTGTGACATATGTGCAAATAAGTGCATCAAAGCATCTTATTGGGGTGGTACCAATGGTGACGAGTGAAGGATTTTTCACCAATGGGTCAGGTTAAATTCTCACGAGGACTTTTCCTATATCCATGAGGTCACCTGAAGGTGGTGGTCAAATGCATGGTTGCACTTGGAGGGATGATGTAAATGATCCTAGAACCTATATACCCATAAGTGGATAAAAAATCACCCCCATGTCCTTCAAATTATGAAGCTTAATGGGTTAACTCAATCGATTTGAATGTAATGCTTTAAGGTGATATTCGTTGTGAGGTCTCTCGTTATACCCTAGTTGTGTCCTGTTGGGTTGCCAATTAGTATTGTGGCCACCATTTAGATATTTTGAGGAAAGGAGGGTGATCCCACAAGGTTTTCCGCCAAAAAAAAAAAAAAAAAAAGTAGACCAAAGCCCACCCCCACATCCTTCAATTTTAAATGAGTTCCAAGGTTAGCTCAAAATAGATGTTCTTATTCAAAAGTTAGCCTTAAGATCAAATCTTTGGGGGTTACTAATCAATGTTTTGGTTAGTGGTTACTATTGTCTTCCATTTAGAAAATGAAAGGAAGAGTGGGGAAATTTATAGGGGGATGACAAGGTACAAGCATCTTCACTTGGAATGCTTATTGCACAAGTGAGTGAGGGAATTTGCTTCTCTAGGAAATAATATACCAATTTTTTTGAGAAGACACCAATGCTTTTACTTAAGTTAAAAAGGTAATTCACATGACAAGTAGGTGAAAGTTATGGATTCACTTGAACGATAACCATTTTCAAACCCCAAGGAGGATGTGTTTAGGTGATAAGTACATGGAAGTGTAATATGTATCTCGTAAAGGCAACACAAGGTTCACAACACTCCATGAAATAAATAAATGTACTTATATTACCGATTTTTTAAGGGAATTAAATTGACACAACAAAAAATGTGGTTTCATGAGAAGAACTAAATATTGCAAACCCCAACAAGATTTCAATTTTTTTTTTTAAATGTCAAGTTTTCCCTCTAATTAGATTGCTTCCAGAAAGTGAGTAGTTGTTTAGATGGGACTTTCCCTTACATTCCTTGTGGCTAGTTTCTTAGGGATGGGAATCTAGGCTCTTTACACATCTCCTTTTAAATGAGGTTTGTTCTCAAGCTAGTGGATGGGAAAGTAGACTCTTTGCACATCTCCACGAGAGCACACCATTTAGAAGAGACTTATTTTACATTCCTTGTGGCCAGTTTCTCAAGGATTAGAAACTAAGCTCTCTACACAACTCTTTTTAGATGATGTTTGTCCTCAAGCCACTTGATGAGAATTTTGGTTCTCTAGGTTCTCCACACATCTCTATTTAAAAGAAACTTATCCTTTACACTCATCTTCTTAGTTTCCTAATACTTCATTGCGCTAAGGCTTCAAAAATCTTTAGGAAGATGTTGAAGAGTAAAAAATCTAAAAACCTCATTAAGAGAATTTTTTTTAAAAAACCTCATTAAGAGAATTTTTTTAATAAAACTTTAAAAATCTCCAAAAAAAAAAACAAACAAACAAACAAACAAACAAACAAACAAACAAACAAACAAACTTAACCTTTATTTTATTAAAACTTAAAAAAAATAATCACGCTAAAAATAAATAAACTATTTTATTAATTTTACCAATATATTCATATTTTAAAATTTTAAAGATAAATAACTCATTTCATTAATACTTCCAAAAGCAATAAAACATATTTCATCCCTAACAACCATCCTTTGGAGTGAAAAATATAAATTTATAATGAAAATACACATTTACATCCTTTCATTCCCTAATAGGCTAAATAAATGAATAGAAGTGGCTTACTTCAAATGTAAACCTTCCTTCACTCCTTTGGAAAATGAATGGTGAATAATTTATTGTAACTTTTCTAAGTATAAATTTATCTGAGATGCGTATATTTTCAACGTATCTGTATACATACTTCTTTATAGCTTTTCCACACGCATGTGTTTCCAATAAATGCAAAAACATGTGCTAACTAAACTCCAAGGCAACATGGACCACGTTCCCTTCTTCATGTAAACAACACGTGCACAAGAAAATGGGATAGCTTATCTACTCGACACATAATGCTCATAATGGATAGAACAATTGTATAGCGGTGTTATTTATTTATTTAAATGTCGTTAGCATATATTATAGCTTATAAGTAGTTTTTAATTAATATATATTCTTGAAATTGATATTTTCAATCCATACATTTATAATAATAATAACAATAAATTGTCTCACTCCTATTTTTTTAGTTTTAGGGTGAATTCTATAGCAAATTTGTAGTGTGGTTGTGGGTTCTCTCTTTCCTCATTGTGGTTAATCTCTTCATGGAGGACTTCGAATCCAAGGTCTTATTTTTGGTTCTTTACCAACCCAAACTTTGGAAAAGGTTTGTGGATGACGCTTGTGTCGTCTGGTCTCATGATAAAGATAAATTGGATCTATTTTACCATCATCTTAATAATCAATGGAGTTACATAAATTTCACCATGGAATTCGAAGTTAATGGTAACCTGCATTTTCTTGACGTTCTTATCTCAAATAAGGATGACAGTTCTTTCTCTCATCAAATTTTTCAGAAAAAACTCACACAGAGCAATATCTCCATGCTAGTTCCCATCATTTTCCTGCTCAAAATCTAGGCGTTCTCAACACCTTAGCCACCCAGGCGTTACGAATTTCTGACGAAAATCACATTGAAGATGAGAAAACCCACCTCCTAAAAGTTTTTAATAAAAATGGTTATAGTAGGTCTCAAGGTCATAGGGCTTTTCAAAATGCTCAAAAAGGTCCTAAGAATAAGATTGATCTCAAGGATTGGCCTTTTGGAGTTCATCTTCCTTTTATTCAAGGGACCACTGACAATATCGCTAGGATTTTGAAGAAGCATAAGATTCATTCTTCTTTTAGGCCCCTGAACACTATTCAAAGTTCTCTTCCATCTGTTAAGGACCCCGTTAACCCCAAGGATGGGAAAGGTGTTTACATCATTCCTTGTTCATGTGGAACTCCTTATATTGGTGACACTGATCAATCAATAAACCGAAGGATTTGTGAACATGCTGCTGATATCAAGGATGGAAGGTCTCGCTCCTCCGCTTTGGCAGAACATGCAGAGAAAACCAATCATCACATCTGCATTGAAGAGACTAGGGTCATTGCTAGGAATGACCATTTTCATCATCGTAAATTTAGGGAGGTCTTAGAAATTGAAAAGAGACCTGTTAATTTGAATAGAGATGATCACTAGACTATCAGCGAATGCTGGATTCCCACTCTTTCTTCCTATATATATATATATAACATTATGATGTTATATTTTATTTTTACTATTTAATATTATTACTAATTATTTTTAAAACAATATTTATTAATCTCCTAATTATTTAATTTATGATATCCTAAATTTAGTTATTAGTTAATATTTGGGGTTATGGATATGCCTAAACCTATTAATATTAATCGTTATGAGAATATTATATTTATAATAAGTAATAATAATCAAAGATTATAAGGGGCTATTTATTTATTTATTTTATTTGTTTAACTACTTGCTTAAATATATTAAAACCATAATTATTTAATAAGTATTATTACAAAATAAAATTTATAATATTAATAAGACTTTAATTCAATAATATTTTTATAAATTTAAATGTTTCAGTTAGATTTCCTCACCTTTCTTTATCAAAATCTAATTTTCTAATTTCTGTCTTTAGTCGAACTAGTTGGTACTCCGTAACGGCTAGTTAGCAGCTCTCTACACCTATTTATTACAACGCCTGGATCTGGTTCCTCATCTTGTCCTGAAGATGAACCACACTGGTTGGTTCCAAACGTGACGAGAATATCTCCTATGTGATTTTTACCGAAAGATGTTAAAAATAAAATAAAAATTGTTAGAGTTTTTTAACAATATTAAATATTCATAACAAAATGTTAGGTAGGTAGTAATTAAAATAAATTATATATTTTATTTTAGTTAGAATTTAATTGGAGTGAGAGGTATTTTCAAATTTAAATATTAGAAAGAGCATGTCGTAAGGTTATGTTATTTGTTACATTTTATTTGTCAATTAACATATAAAAATAAAAGTAAAATAAATAATTAATAAATTAATAATTTAAAACATTTTGACTAAGTGATCAATTTTTTTTTATATATATTAATATTATGGGCAAAACTATGGGTTGTCAAAAAACTAGAAACTAAGATAACCATGAAGGTAAATCTAAACTATTTTATCTCTTATTTTTATTGTTAATTTTAATTATTCTTATTTCATTTTTATCTTATTTTATTTTAATATTATTATATCTTTATGTAATTTAAACCAGTCAAAATGTTTATAGGACAAGACAGATTACAACATCTCTACCTATTGGGTTCGATTAGTCTCTCTTTTCTCTTAGCCTTTGTTTGCAAGTTGTTATAAGTTCTCGATAAAAAATATCTCCTTTTTTATTTTTCAAGTTTTTCGATGGATCACTGTCATTGATCCAATTTTTTTATTGAGGCCCACATTCTGATGCAAAGGAAGGAGCAGAGCCTATTCCATGACGAGCATCCCTTCCAGAATGAGTTCACATTTACTAACGTGGTCAAGGTAATCTAAGATTATGGCTCTCTCATGATGATTTTGTTTCTCCGAAACAAAACCTTGTTTCTCTGCAACTTGGAGGAGCCATCCTTCAAAAGGCATTGTTAAAAGATCATCAATTCCTATGAAATAATAGCTATTATTAATGCTTTTGTTGAAAAACCTGAAGTTTGAGTTTGATCAAGATATGTGATGTATATTCATTCCAAAAGTGCATCTATTTAATCTGCTAATAAAATTTTAATTGATATTTAATCCATCACTTTATTGTAAAAGGACCAAACTTTCAAAGGGAATCTAGTTTGTCCTTCATAAGGAAAAAATCCTATTTTCATGAGCAGGATTAAGAGAAATGGGTTCAAGCGATTATTCGAAGGCTTCCTCGATCTCTTATTCAGCACTATGAAAAAATCATAAGATCAATAACATTAAATCTTGAGAGCTGGTAGTGATTTCTTCGGGTGTTCAGAACAAACAAACCCTTGTATGACTTCTTCCATTTCTTGATTGAAACAAGTACGACCAACAGTTGTTCAAATGTATATATATTAAGGATTTCCCTCATTCTACCTTTTCTTATTCAAGGTCTCCTAGGGTTGGATGGAAATGAACCATCGAGTACAAAGGCAGAAGGGAACTTGATTGCAAAACCCACCCGTCAAAAAGGGATGAAAGTCAGCCTTAGCGATCCAACTGTGCCGAGTGGAAGGGTCGTTGCTCAATGACTAAATTTGTTTCTGCATCCTCTTACCTAGAAGAGAGGAATCCCTCCTTTTGGGAGGAACTCCTGGGAATGAATCTGACAAAGATAGGGCTTGTAGATCATAGGATTAGAGCACGTGGCTATGGACCCCAATGCCAAGGCCTAGGAAGGAATAAATCCTACAATGCTAACCTACTTTTTAGTGAATTTCGACGAGAAAATTTGATAATATGTTTTATCTTTAGATTCCTATTTGCGCAATAAAACATTTTGACTAAGTCAAATTACATAAACATAAAAATAAATAAAATAAAATAATAGAATTAATAATTACAATAATTATTAGTAATTAAACTAGTCAAGATATATCTCAGTTTCGGATCTATCAACCTTGTCAAGAGGGATCAAATATCTCAATGTGCAAACCTTTCCTTAAGCTTTGCACTAAAAACATAGAAACTTTTCCTCAAATTTTAAACTAAAAAAAAAGATTTGCACTTTGAAAAATTCAATTCCTCTGGACCCTTAATATATCTAAAATTAAGATGGGTCTAAACTAATTTAATATAAAATTTGAAAACAAATATTTTTGAATATTTTTATAATATAAGCTTTTAGTTGAATTAAAAACTATAAAAAATATAAATGAACTTATATAATATTTTGTAATTGATATTATGTTTAGGTAGTTAAGAAAATTCTTATTATCATTTTCATCAAAGTTCAATTTCTATAAGATTTTTATACTCACAATGAATATAAGAATCACTTTTAACTAATTTACATATTTTAAATTTTAATATTATAATTAATTCATTCATTAAAATTCTGAACTTTTAGATATATGTAGACATATTAATTATTTTTGCCATGGGACTTTAGTTTGATGGTGAATGGGTGCACTGTTAAGACACTCCTTGTGACAGGTCACTGGTTTAAATCCCCCGTGGGTGCTCTTTACCTACAAAAATATAGTACTATATATATATATTATTATTATATCATCAACGCAAAATCCTTTTTTTCATATTACCCAGGCCTCATAGCTAGCATTTAGTGCCGCTTAGCTTAGTGAAATATTTTAATGTCACGATATGTTGTATATACTCCAAACAATAATAAAATTGTAAAATGAGGTATATGAATATTTGTTTAACTTTTTTTTTATTAATTTTTTTAATAACATTAAACATTTTTTTGGTAGATAAAGGTTATATATGTGTATATATAATTGACATTGAAGAGAATGATAACAAATTAATAATTATTTATCTAATATTAAATGATGACAATTTTTTTATGTAATGCTCATATTATAGTACACATGTCATGCCCTTAGAGTATAGATTAATATAATGAGAGTTGTACAAATTGTAAACATGTTATTTTTACATATTTTTTTTAAATTATATTTTTGTAAATTAAAAAATAAAACCCAATTTTTTATATAATGCTCAAATTATAATACACATGTCATGTCATTAGAGTATAGATTGATATAATGAGAGT
>APFE031741079.1:4784-39340 GCA_000404065.3 Pinus taeda | reverse complement strand
GCTAGTGGAGTCAAAGTATGAGATTTTGGCTTGGTAATCCTGAGGTAAAGCTGCAGGATTAGCAGGTAATTGCAGAGGTGCATATCTGTTAGCCATGTTCACAAGGTTTTGGGGATTGACAGGGGCAACTAGGATAAAAGGAACACTGGGTATCACAGGGGTAACAGGTGTAGTGGAACCTAGAGTGTTGGTCAAAGGAGTATGTGCAGTGGATGAAGATGTGGGAGGGGGGCTTTGGGATGTGGATGGTGAACTAGGGGAACTGGGGTTGGACCGAAAAAGAACCTTGATTGGAGTGGGAATGGGGTTGGGGTGAACTGTCTCTGGACTTAAGTAAGCAAGCTTATCTGGCCCTTGCTACTTCTTAACAAATTTATGGATTGTGTTAGGATTTTCAAAGACAGGGGGTGGATTTGGGTCGGGATTTGACCTAGTGTACTGAAGATTCTTCTTGGGAGCCAGTTTGTAAACTAGTCTTTTGAGTTTTTCAAGAAAAATTTATATCTGCA
This sequence comes from Pinus taeda, assembly GCA_000404065.3. NCBI lineage: Eukaryota > Viridiplantae > Streptophyta > Pinopsida > Pinales > Pinaceae > Pinus > Pinus taeda. The sequence continues at coordinate 38,831 of APFE031741079.1, read as the reverse complement.
AGGACTGGATAAGATTTTGAAATGGCTATATGTATCTCAAAGCTAGTATGAAGATTGACTGAATCAGCTCTTCCCTAAAGCTGTTAGTGTTGGAGCAGAAACAGTTTTTAAGGCTTCTTGACTGATATTCAGGTTTCAAGTGTAGTTTTAGGAGACATATAGTAATTAGAAAATCCTAAAGAACTCCCCAGTGGAGTCGCCATTTATGTTAACACCCAGGTTGTTCCGTTTGACTCCCAAGGGAATACTGCCAGGGTAACCACTAACCAATCTTTGGATTACAGCTTCTAGCTCAACTGTAATCAAAGATTGCTCTCTCTTTAAGGTTTGTCTCTGTTCTGTGGAGATTTTAGCCTAGTTATGAAGTAAGGGTTTTGGTTTATGCTTGGTTGGAAGGATGTGTTTCTGTATCTGAAGTGGAAATATGCAGATAGTGTTAGTCCATTGGGCAAAGGAGCCTGTGGCTACTGGTTGTTGAAGTCTTGAGTTTGAGCAGCTGGAATTACAGGGCCATTTAGATACTTCATAAAACAAACTTGAAATTATGATAGTGAAATGAAAACAACCAGTGAAAAACAATTAAGAATTTTTCACTAAGCTGGAGTGTGAGAAAGGGATATATTCCTCAGGAGCAAAACTTGAATTCCTGAAACAATGATCACTGTGAAAGATATAGCGTGAAAGGGTAGCAATTAAGAATTACACCTTCATTACTATAACGGAAGAAAACACTTATAATAGCTTAGATTGAGTTCAGGGTAATCTGTGATTAAATCCTGGAACTATTCTTTTTCCTTGCCATTAATTGTAAAGCACAGAAGCATGAAAGAGATATGAATGATAACAAAACACATAACAAAAGAGTTGTAAAGAAGAACTTATTGTGCCATGAAATACGCAGGAATCCTGTAACTTTTAGCTAAACACCATAATGCATCAAAACAACACAGAGCTTTGGAAATTCCACTGCCTTTGTATTACTTCTCTAAGAATTTACAGTAAAAGAACTATATCAAAAATATCAATAACATCCAACATCCAACCCCTGCAAACTCATGCGAGGGGGAATACATAGAAGTGTTTCATACAAATATCGCAGGCATTGAGTCATCTGAGAAATAAAATATCTTCACCAACTTGTACAAAAATAGTAGACAAGAAGTTATTGCAGCTTTCAATACAACATAAATGCTCTTTAATTCTGTCAGAAGATTTCGACCTTTGGAGGTCACTGAGTCGGTTGAACACTTTGTTATAACTGCTGAATGACGTGTCTGTGCAGCGATGCCCTCCTGTAGCTTTTCGGCCCTGGCACCTGTGACTGCCAGTGCTGCTGTGGTGGCCGAATGGTCGTGTTGAGTTGGCTCAGCCTCTCTCTGCATACATGCTGATATATCAAAATTTTCCTGTGCATGACAACTTATATATTTCAAATGGAAAAAACATAATTACTAGCTTTGGTTTAGCAGCAATTGTATCAAACTATTCCAGACTTCCTGTCCGGGCAATTGATGCCTCAAAATTGACTCTACGGTCTCATCTGCCTTTGTATATTTATAAAAATTGAGAGGCGCATCAAACAAGTGGTTGATTTCATTCATGATAAAGAATAAACTCTCTACCCTGTTGAAGAGAGTCTGTCCTGATGCTGGCCCTGATTCTGCTGATGTGCTGGGCTGTTCTGAAATCTGATTAGTAGCAAAGGTGTTGACCCTCCTAGCATATTTTTCATGTGAAAGTAGTTTTCCTGAGGGCTCCATCAAGCTAGGAAGACCTCTGTTTTGCAATGCTATGAACTTGTCTTGGAATTTATTAATGTCTGCCTGCATATCCTGGCTTCTTCTCTCTAAGGTCTGTACCAGGTTTCTTAGTGTCAGGACCCTTTTGACCATCGAAATGGTCTCAGTCCTGTTGGAAATTCCCATTTTGATCAGCTGAGAGCTTGTCCTGTAATTAAGCACATTTATCATTCTGGTGGCAGCCTCAGGCATATTTCTTAGAGATGCCCTTGCCCTTTGGATTTCCCTGTGTGCTTTTCCAATAAGCCCCATTTTCTCATGAATGGCCTCAATGTATTCCCACTAGTCTGTGATGGATTGGCCAATATTGGCCCATAGGATTCTCTTGAGCTCAGCTGTTACTTTGTCCATTGTGAGCTCCTTTTCTAGCTCATTTATCCTTCTTTTGAGAGTCTTTACCTCTCTTTCTCTCTTAGCTACGTTTTGCTTGGATTTGTCATATTTTTCATTGAGCTTAGCCAGTGTTTCTTTGGCTTGATTAAGCTCTGACATTTGGGCCTCCAAGACTTGAATTTCATTTATGAGCTTCTGCATATCAAGACTTTCAGCTTGCTCTGTCTGTTGACTGGGAGGGGAAGTGGTTTGAGGAGTTTTCTCCAGATTGATTGTTTCTGGAGGAGGTTGTGAAGTTTGGCCTGCCTCTTTCTATTGTAATGCTGCCTGAAGTGCAGCCTCTGATTCCTCCAATTTTTCTTGTGTTTGGATGAGCTGTTTATACAGTGACACCAGCATAGCTGCTGCATCCTTGTCTTGTCTAAGCTGGGCAACTTCTTCAGTTTTACGATGAAGAGTTGTTGGGATTTTGATCATTTTCCTTAGTGCTGCCATATCAGCATCCCTTAGCTTCAACAGCTCCTGCACTGCTTTGACATCTTTAGGATCATGCCCAAGCTCTATTATGATGTCCTCCAAAGCTTTGATCCTATTGTCCTTTGCTTGAGAGGATGCCCTTTCCAACTCAAGTTGTGCAGTTGTATTATTTAGGCTATTTTCTAGCCTGTAGTTTACCAATGTTTTGTCTGCCAAGGAGGCATATACCATCTCACCCGTTTGCTTGTGTAATTCAATCTGATCCATCGGATGGATGTCCTTGGCAAGGACCTCAAGGTTGGTCCTGATGTAATCTGCAGCTGACTGTGGCTGCTGCATGGTTGACATGAAATGGCTCATGATCATTTTGCCCTCATGGACATCATATGCAGACATGAGTCTTTGCTGGTTGGTGGGAGCCATTTTCAACAAATGATTATATAATTGCAGCCTTATGGGTTCATTTCTCTTCTTAATATCCTTGAACTGTTGCTTGATACTTTGTTCACCTGCTCTTTGTTGGCTTGAGGAGCTAACTTCTCCTCCTGTTTCCCTCTCTTGTTCCTGCTGGAAGGAACTTGCTGAGGCCTCCATGCTAGGCAGGCCCATGCCTGAAGATTGCCCTATTGGCATTTCTTCCTCTGAAAATGGATTTAATCTTTGCCTCTTTTCCCCTTGAGTTGTTGATGTAGTGAGGGGAGTCTCTCTGTCTCTTTTCCTGCTTATGTCCTCTCTTTGTGGGGTCTGGAGGACTGAAGCTTCAGCTCTTGTTTCTTGCCTAGGAGGCACCATTTGAGCTGGCTGCTGTTCAGTGACAATTGGGGCCTCTGCTGTTTGCTCTTTTTGCCCTGGCTGCTCCTTTTCTTGCTGATGTACCTATTGTTGTTGCTGAACCTATTCTTGCTGTACCTGCTCTTGCTGTAGGGGCCGCTCTTGCTGCATATCTTTTTCCTTGCCTTTGCTGGAGGCTTGATTTGTAGTTTTGACTGCCTCCTGATGTGCTGTGGAGGATGAGGCAGCTGCTCCTACTTGAGGGCTTGTAAGAGAGAATACCTGTGCAGGAAGTTCCAAGTTAGCCATCTTAAGAAGATTTCTTCTTTCTCTTTCATTTAGTTCTTCTTGTGTAACAGGTTCCTCTAGTGTGCCTCTCTTCCATTTTGATTGATTTGCATATTTTTCTATGTGAGGCAACCTTACATGGTCATAACTGGACAACCTGTATTTGACCCTTCTTAAGGTTATGAAATGATTGGGGTCATAAGGTTTCCAGAGGAAACTGGTCTTTAGGCCAAGGCTTTCTAGCATTCTGTCAGACTCTTGCCAGCCTTCCTCGCTTTTGTTCAAAACAAAGTGGCCCAATTGGTTTTTCACTTTCAGCTGTTCCTTTTTGCCTTTGCCTGAAAAGTTCTTTACATCAGCATTCCCAAATTGCTTGAAGTATTCAAGGGCAAACAATCTCATGGGTACATACTTGGGCAGTCTGTATGGGGGTAACTCACAACCATATATTCTGATAACGGTGTAGTTTTGCTAAAAATACCAATCCCCAATGCTGTATACCTTGGACAATTGAAGGATCCTCTTCATCTCATCTGTTAGTCTTGGAGGAGGTGAGCTCAAGAATAGAGACATGGATGGGTGGATGAAAAGGTCTATAAACTCACAGTAAGTGTATGGAGAATAAGCTCTGCAGTGATAAACTAAGGCCCAATACACTACTGACCTTGGATTTCCTTGTGCATTCACCCTGTTCACACCAAAAGGGAATTTCTCATGTTGATAGTATAATATTAGGTGGTAGATGTAGGAGGAGTATCTGAACACCTTTTCCCTTGATAGGTTCATAAATTGCTCATGCATTTTGTCTGATATGTAGGTAGCATAATCATAGCAGATTGGAGCTTTGCCAGGGGAAAACATGAGCATCATTACCAGTACCGTCTCATCAATATACTCAATTGAGCTATAGCCGAGAATGGGACTGATCATATCTGCAAGGTCCCTGCCCAATGGGTTGAGGTAACCATGAAAAATAGGAGAGTATTGCACAGTATCAGAGTTAATAAATAGTTGGTTCAGCTTTGTGATCTGAGCATCTGTCAACATCTTAGCTCCTTGGTTTATCAGATCAAACAAAGATAGGGGAACCAATTTCTTCTCAGTCTTGAATTGCAGCATCTCTCTGATGGCCTCAGGGGTAATGTAGAACACAACTGAGCCTGAAGGGTCAAGCACCGCTCTCTGAGTGGGATCATAACATTAAGCACATAGGTGAATTAGGTCAGGGAATTGGTTGACCTGAGGAAGCTTGAAGATTGGGAGGAAGGAATCCAAAATGCCCAATATATCTGTTCCAGCCAGATGTTTGGCCTTTAATTCATTTAGCAGGTGGAGGTGGAATTTGCTTTGTGCTAGGAATTCTTCTGAGATTTGGTAATCCAAATCTGCTAAAGCCTGCCACTCCAATTCTCTTTGAGGGGCATCCAAAGGGGCAATATTGAGGGCCACAGGTGCTACTGGAGTTTCCATGTTTACTTAAGAACTCTGTTTTGTATGTAAATTAGTGTTACTTATGCTGAGTAACAGAAAAGAGTATTTCTTGGAAGAAGAGGTGAATTGAGAAACAGAGGGCAGAAGGGTCAATGGCAGCAATTGAAATACTGCACACAGCACTTGAGAAGGCAAATACCTGTCATTAACAGACTCTTTCTTAGTAATTAGGTGTAGGTTCGGTTTCCCTGTTCACGACTGTGCGAACAGAATGCAGGTTATGAGAAAGCTTTGGTAACAAGGCTTAATCGGTGAATTTCAAGCTTCTAACTTCAAATGGGAAATGGGCACAAGGGATTTGCTGGTGAATTATGTGTTTTTCAGTGTTTTAAGTGAATATAGTCAATTTGCAGACAAAACCAGGCATAGAGAGGATTCGTAGGGATAAATACCTGGTAAACTTGACGGTCCGGGTCACAAATGCAGGTGGGTAGGCGTGCCGAAGGTCTCCAGGTCGAATTCAACAAGTTGGTGCAAATTTGGACGTAAAATTCATGCAGAAGACGCAGCAGAAGTTTATGCAAAAAGTGCAAAAAACACGAAAAATTGGCAAAAATATGGATTTTTGGAACATTGGCGCCCTTTTCGGATGATGTCAGCATGACGTCATCAGGTGGGTCAGGGTCGGATGATGTTAGCATGATGTCATCAGGTGACGTGGCGGCTTATGAGTGGTCCACGGGGATGGTGAGGTGGCAGACAGGTGGAGCAATGGCAGACGGGGGCGCGGACGCGGCGATGACGCTGGCAGTGATGCAGCGGTGACGCTGGCAGTGACGCTGGCAGGCGGTTTAGTGGAAACTGGAAACCGCACGCGGTATCATATCGCACCGCTTATGATACGGCAGTGGAGTTGTCAGAGGGGGCTCTGATACGCTGTGGGGGCGACGCGTGGCCGAGGCCTGACGTCACCCTCTGACAGATATTGGATGCTATCTTTCGGACGTCGGGGCTGGTCCGATATCCACGTGATCCGTCGAATGAAAAGCGCCCGATCGGACGGTCGACGGGTTGATGAATTGTCCGGACGATATGACGTCAGGCGGGTAATAAAAAATAAATTTTCACGGGATTTGTGCCCGGCGGGACCCTTAGAAATATTTGCGAATTGCATGGTTTTCTAATGTTTTATTTACAAAATTGTGCAAAGAACCAAAACTTTGGTTAAGTCGGGAAATGGGTTTTTTCAATGTATTTCTTTGTAAAATTGCGCATAGCTCAAAAACTTAGGATAAGGCGGAAAAATGGGTTTTCAACGTATTTTAGCCTTTTGAGCGGGTTTAAGGGTGCAAATGGGTTTTTCCAAGGTTTCTTAGGCAAAATGAAGGGTTGAATAGGTAAATGAGTTCTGAAGGAGAAAAAGAGGTAAGGCTTGGGTTCTCAAACTGACCAGATGTCAATTTGATTCCATAGGGGTGAACATATGGCTATAATGCCAAGGGAGGGATATTTATAGAATGCTTGGGATTTATACACCATCGTGTTATAATAGTAGGGAAAGGGTGACATAGGGAATTAGATAATAGAAGTTAGGGGTAAAATGGAGGGAAAAGGTGAATGAGGAGTGCTGTCACTAAGTTTATTTGAAAACAACTTAGCTTAGGGAGTAGATCAAAATGAAAAGAATTTTGCACAAGAAATGTGGCTCTCAAAGGAAACAAGAACCAACATAAAACCTTGAATTCTTTCATAAAAACAACTAGTGTAGGGGTGTTAGTAATGAGTGTAAAACAAGGAAAAAAGGGAAGTTAGACATGCTCCATTGTGTTGTTTTCCTTATCTTGACCAGCAAGATTCAGTTTGAAAGGAATACCATTTCTGCAACCCCATCTACCTACCCACCTACTTTGCCTAGCATTTTTTGTTTCTTCTTGGAGGGTGCACTTGGACTTGCAGACCCTTATGTGCCTTTTCTTTTCCATTGGCTTTTTCTTTTGATAACCTATCTAACACTACCCTTATTGCTTCCAAGGCCCCAGATTAAGCAGTTGGGAATCTTAGCTTCTCTGCCTAACTATTGGTCTGCCAAGACTAAACAGTTTGGACAAACTTCTTTCTCTATTCTACAACAGAAAATTGAAACATGGCATGATCCAGATTAGACTGTTGGACCATCCATCAAAATTCAGTAAACATGAAGGCATATACACACCCTGCCTTGTCTTGGAAATATGGGATCTTTGTATCAGCAAAGCAGAGCATATTTGGCATTTGAGTTTGCCAATCATGAAATATAAAACCTATTGGTATAGGTATCCAACACCCCCTAGCTAGGGGGTCCGGGGACCAGCAGTCCCTCGGCGGGGGCTTAGGGGAAGCACCCTCGAAGCTAAAAACAAATGTAAAATTGCCTTGTAAAAGTATAATAATTTCTAGTCAATTTGGGTCGTTCATTAGGCGGATGATCTGATGGTAGAACTTATGTTTAGATTAGGGTTTTTTGCCCTAGAAGACAACCCCTCTCTTCATATGAGGGCATTGTATTGATTCTATGTAATATATGTGTGAGCGAGAAACTGAGAGGTGAGATTGTGAGAGAAAACAGAGGATATTACATCAGATTTGCTGTAGGTTGTGTCTCTTCATTTTGCTGGATAATAGAAAGGAAGGACTGGCTGTTTAGGGTAGACATAGTGCAAAATGGGTGAACCACGTATATCTGTGTCTCTCTTGTTTTATGCGTTTTATGTGTTTATATTTCTGAAATATTTTGTGTTCCATTGCTCCTACTGCATAACATGAAACATAGAGCTTTAAGACTCAAAGGAAGCCAATAGTGATAAATAAAAAAGGTGTTTTTTTGTTTTTTGTTTTTGTTTTTTCTTGTTTTTTTTTTTGTTTTTTTTTCTTCAAAAAATTTATGATTTGGTTTTCCTTAGGTTTCTTGAAAATTCTGAAGCTAATTAAGTGTTATCTGATTTACATGATGGTCCTGCAAGTGGTCACTTTGATGGTAATGCCCCACCCATAAAATTTTACATGTAGGATAATACAGTCCTACCTTCTTCAAAGATACCCATGCATATGCTAGAAGGTGCAATATTTGCCATACTATAGCTAGAAGCGAGAAGAAATGGGCATCCCACTATATCTCTAGTTTTACCCTTCTAACTATTTTTTTATTACTTTCCTTAAGAGGCCCATTTTAGACCTCAAAATTTCCCTAATGTCAATTCCAAACATCAATAGGTCCTAACCTCTATAACCACTAAATGAGTTGGAATATTATGTATTCTTATGTAATGGAAGCCATCATTAGTAAAGAAGGACTATGTAGTAATGTGAACAAAACAATTTTAAGAGGGCTCACATAAAGTTTCTACCTACTATAAAGTTTTCTCTCTAGAATGTTCTAAGGGGATAGAAGCATTATATATACATATAAAATCATTGTAAAATATGTTTTGTGACATAAATTATAATCAAATCTCATCTCTACTTGAAGCTTTCCCCTTGAAGAGGCAAGTGAATAGTGTTTCAATATTACTAAGGGTATCATGTCTTAGATCATATCATAATAGTATTTTCTAATATGTATCTTTCTGTAATATGTTTGGATAATAATTTTTCTCTTGATTTGATTATTTCTATTGGGTTTCTTATAAGCTAAATGTCCCTTTTGAGTTGAGGGATGTTTTGTTAAGGATGTTGATAATGTTATTTTCAAGTTTATAAACACCAAGGGCTAGTTTGAAGGTATTAACTGTAATATAGAAGTTAGGAAAGTCCATCCCCTATTTTTTACCCTTTTCTACATATATATTGATAAGTTAGAATTTTCTTTGGAAGAATCAAGTTGTGTTAGTCCAATTCCTACTAATATTGTCATCATTTTTCTTCTTTAAACAAAATATATTATTCTTATGGTATGGATTCTTTTTGGTCTTAAAAATAAACTAAGAATCCTTAAGTATTTATGCTCTATTACACGTATGACTATTAATAATGGCACGATGAACGTTATGATAGTCAGAGCCAAAAGATCACTTATGATACTTTTTCTTTATGAAAAACAACTTTGAGGAAGTTCCTTCCTACAAATATCTTGGAAGTGATATTCATCACAAGATGAAAAATAAATATAGCAATGGGAAAAGGATAAACAGAGGGTGGAAATGTTATTATGGGTTGAAAACAATTACAAATTAGCAAACCTTTAGATATGAGATAAGAAGAAACTCCACTTTCAGACTCTTATCGCTCCTACTATTCTATATGTATGTGAATTTTTGGAAGTAGTATCTACAAAGAATAATGAAGAAAAATAGAGAAAATTCAAAATATTTTTATAACTACTCATCTCAAAATTAAAGGAAATACATCATATCTTATAATCCTCATAGAAAAAATGTTTTCCCCATTGAGAGCATGGATATGACTAGGTATCTAATGTACAAGAACATGTTAAACAATATTCAAGGTAAGAGTCTTTACAAAACAACTTCAAACTACAACCAAACTAGCTTTTGGCTCAAGTTGGCATGGCATAAAGATGCTCATTCATGGAAAAATTGTTGGGGAATAAAGAAAGAGAACACTCTACAAGATAATGAAAACATTAAAAACAATATTACATATAAATTTAAGGATATTTTTTGGCACTATAATGGATGAGAAGGAAAAATGAAATTAAGATACTATATGATCTAGGTGGATGTTGGTGGCCACCCACCTATCCCATTTGGACCCCCACAATTGTCTCTTTCAGCTTTTTCAGTTTCGTAATTGTAGCACAATTTACTATTTTTAGCAGTTTTTTCGGGTCCTGAACTTCCGGAGCCGTTTTGAGGCCTTAAACGACGTTTTCTGGGAAATCTAGGGGCAACATGGGTCCATGGACCGATGTTGCCCTTCCCAAAGTGGTAGTTCTCGGATAGATCTTTCTAACGGGCTATCGTATGCGTCAAACGGAGATCATATGCCAAAGTTACGACCCCGGGAAATTGATGTACCAATTTACCCAAAACGGGGCCCACAATTTGGCGTTTCATCTTCTAAGGGTCGGTTTTGGAATGTGAAGGGTTTTCCATTGTTTCTCAACAATAAATAGGCCTTCGAGCCTCATTGTAACACAGTTCGGAACAGTTCAGAGGCATGTAGCCGCCACATCTCTTCTCAAAGATAAGCAACCATCGCCCTAGCTGGTTTATTTATGTTTATGGTTGTAAGCATATTTCGGTATTTTCCATTAATGAAATGAAGCATTATTTCCACTACATCTTTGTGTATATGGTTATCTCTGTATTTTATTGCGTTCCTGTTTAAATCCGGATCACTATAAGGAGAAACGAATCCTAATCTACAATACCAAAAGCATCTCCTTGTTCTAGCTAATGTAAAGAAGAAAAACAATATTTCTAAAACAAGAACAAATTCTCATGAGCTCCATAGTGAAATTGGGCATTGGACAATTTCCAAAATATCTTGGGATGATATAATATGTCATAATTGTGACACTAAGAGAATTGAATATGGGAATTACTTTTTCTTAGAATGTTTATTGCACACCCATATCATATCTCAATTTCAAAATACTTATCCAACTACCAATCTTCCTAACCTTCTTACTCAACAAAACTATGATGATATTGGAATCCTTCTCTTAATTCCTTTTGAGCACAAAAATACACTTCTAAATATATTCAAGTAGTTCTTTACCTTCTTAATGTCCGTAGACCAAATTTGGTCTCAATGGGCATTCACCATTATCATCATTGACATTACCAACTAGCAACATCATCAGTGTCAACATAAACATAGTTGTTACCATCAACTTCATCAACACATCATCTTCATCAACTAATTTATATAACATTTAATTTGTTTTCTTATATCTTTCTTAAGTTTTTGAAAATAAAACTTTCCATACAATGACCATATCAACTAAGAACCAACATTTTTAGTCCAACAACTTATTAATGTTTCAATAATATTGAGTTTTTTTTAATGATTTCTGAATATATATTGATAAAATGTATTATATGGATGCTTTCATTAGAAACCAATAAAAATAAAATGTATATCTATGTAGATTTGATCCATAAATTGTTGTGGATATTCCATTGGAAAATTCATCACAAAATAATTGATAAATTTATACTGAAAACACAAAATATATACTATGAGGGTTATTTTGCTTAGACTTGTGGATTTATTAAGTTAGTGTTTTATTCAAGTAATATATAAAATGAATAAAATAGAGGAAAGACACAAAGACAGTCAATCACAACCATAAAAAAACAATATATGACCCAGGAAATCTTTTCAGAAGGAAAACCAACTATGGCCTATGGGATACTACAATGTACAGAACATCTTTGCTCTCTCTCTACCAACTATGGCCTATGGGATACTACAATGTACAAAACATCTTCTCTCTCTCTCTCTCTCTCTCTCTCTCTCTCTCTCTCTCTCTCCACTCCTAGATATTTTTCTCATCTACAGAAAAAAGAAAAGAAAAAATGCACTCCAATATAAAATGGAACCCCTTTTCCTTCTAATGCCTTCGTTATAACACATCTTGATATCCTACTAGTGGTCAAGTTTGACTCCTTTAACTCTTAACTGAGTTACAACATGGAATCTCATGTAGTCTTCTTAGTCATGATCATGTGGCTAGCCCCTTTTCCATAAATAATGGAGGATTACATGGCATCCTCTCATATAATGGTGGTCAAAATAAGAAGATGAACTTTTAGGTGGCATAACTTTTGCATATAGACTCTAATTAATGTGATTCTTACATTGTTGAAAAGTTGCCCATGTGTAGAATAGCACTATGGGGTGCAACACTTATGCCACGATTTTTTTCCTAAAAAAATGTCATTTAAAGCCTCAAAATGCATCTAGAAGGTTTCAAACCCCAATTCACCAAATTGGGACCCATCGGTAAAAATGATCCTATGATATTATTCCTCCTACTTTCCACTTTGAGTGCATCAAAATGGGTGAAAAATAATATAATGATCCAATTCAGATCATATTTCAACATTTTCGGAGGCTTTTGGTTCCCAAAAGCTTCTATTCAATGAGGTGAGGAAATTTTTCCTCTATCTTCTCTTAGTTGTACCATTTAGCCTTGCTTGGAAGATATCCTTTAAATCTAGTCTTGCAAAGGTCATGCTAACCTTGTATTTTAGTTTTGGATATCTTCAATTTTTTCATGTGTCAACATTTTCAAAGCATCTAGTTTTAAATCCTTTATAGAAGGTAGGAGCTTTTCCCCTTCCTGATCTAGCATAAAAGGCTCATAGATTTTACAACTTCTCTACAACTATCATTGAGTAAATGCACATGTATGGGGGTCGAATAAATCTATATGAATTATCTCCAACCTTTTCTAGTATTTCAAATGGACCATATCGTGGAGCCTTGATTTGATTGTCAGGACTCTATAGCTTCTCCTTGTTCAATTGTAACCATATCCTGTCTCCCACCTTGAATTAATTATTTGTTATGTGTTGAACATATTATTTGGTCTTGTATTTTTCTATGACTTATGCAATGTCTCCTCTAGCATTATATGGATTTTCCATTTCTTCTCAACAAATATTTTGACCCTTAAGGAATCTCTTGTAATATCCTCCCTCACTGCTCCTTGCTTCCCATATTGAATATCCAAAGGTGAATTTGGAAATTGTCCAAAACAAGTTTCAAATGGGAACTTAACAATAGAAGTGTGGATTGGTTTGTTATAAGAGTGATGCATATATATTGAATTTTCATCCCATATGTTTGGATACTTATAATTGTAACCCATCAAAAGCTACACCAAATTCCTATTGAATAATTCTATTTTCCCATTTTTCTATGGATGGAATGTTGTAGACCACTAGAACTTTGTCTTCATCTTCTCCCACAATGTAGTCCAAGATAAAATAAGAAAACTTGTGTCCCTATTTGAAACAATGCTCCTTGGTAATACAAATGCACCTAGACCAGCCCAAAGAAAAATTTTATTGTTTCTTTCACACTTATGGTCTTTTTATAAGGAATTAGAACACACATCTTGTTCAATTTGTCAACTACCACTAACAGGTAGTCATGTCTCTTCCTAGTCATTGTTAAATCTCCCATAAAGTCCATGAAAAATGCTTTGCTAAGGACAAGTGGATACAAGTAAGGGATTATATAGACCCTATTTCTTGTTACTAAGCTCAATGGTATGATCAATAATGCATCCTCTTATGAACCTAGCTAATTATTTTTTGCATCTTGGGCCAATATGTATACCTCTTCAAGTTGGCCATAGTCTTTCCTACATCAAAATGTGTTACAACCTTGCAGGTGTAAGCCTCTTTGATTAGTTTTAGTTGTTCAATTTTAGGAACACGTAACTTATCTAACGTATGGAATAGCGATTGTGGATATGGTAGCCAAGTGTGTTTTCACCATCATGCACTTGACTCTAGATTTTCAACTATTGAAACACCTCCTTGAAGTCCTCATCCTTTGGATTCTCTTAGATAATTCCTTGAATTTCATGATCATTAGCACCATTTGAGATTGCTAATACTTGTCCAATGCTTCCCCTGTGTTTAGAGAGGGATCAAATCCATAAGTCTCCATTGACTTGCAATAACCCTAGTGAAAATTCCATGTAATAAAAGTTAATAAAGGGAAAATAATAACCACAGTTGATGGGCACTTGTTCCAAGATGCATTTTGGGCAAAAAATCCTAGTGTGGGTGTTGATTTGGTTTATTGTGGCCAAGAAAATTTGTAGAGGCAATGACTAAGGCTTTGGAAAGGCAAAATGGAATTTTTGCACATTTATTTATGAAAATATTGGAAATTAGGAGAACAAGAAGGTGAAAGGTCACAGGTTGCATGTGAAGAGGACAATGAAATAAAATAATGGAAAATGAAGAAAATAGAGGCCTAATTGATAAAAAGGCTTTCGAGGATCAGTTTGTAACATTTTTTCAGTTCAGTTTTGGAGCTTTCTCATTATTCTCTCTCTCTCTCTATCTCGCACACACTCACTCTTGGACACTTAGAGTTTGCTTGGAGCATTTTGGCATTGGATCAAGAAAGGAAAAGAAGGCAAAAGGAAGGAAGGATGAAGCAAGGAAGAGCAATATCAAGTAGTTACAACAAGATTCTTTGCTAGTATCGATTTTCATGTGTATTTTCCTTGCTATATTTGGCATTCATGTTATTGCATGTGGTTCTTTGATGTTATGGCATGGGTTTTTCAAGGTCTGACATTGTTCTCAGCCTAGCCTTTCCATTTTCGAATAGTCATGGTGTGATGGGGTTCTCATGTTTTGGTTGAGCTGGATTTCCAAATGTATTCGAAGCTGAGTGAGACGGATCTCCAAAAGAAATAACACATGGCCTAGTGATCCCTAGACTATACTATGGATTGTGGTAAAGCCATTGGCCATGTGACCCCTAAACCAGACTGTGGGTTGTGGTAAAGCTAGGTATTGTGTGCCTCGGTGGGCCTAAGAATCATTTATGGTGAATGGTGAGATATATGGTAAAGCCTAGAGGTGGTTTCCCTTGATCAAGCCTAGGAATCCTTGCCGGTGAATGATAGGATATATGGTAAAGCCTATAGGGTGGATTCTTGGTTTAGGGTCTAGTGATCCCTGGATCGGACTGTGGATTGTGGTAAATCCAGAGAGACTATGAGATGAGAAAATTCCTCACGATGTAGGTGGATAATTCGGTGGCATCCATGCTTTTTTTGGCCTAGTGATCTAGTGGAGACCATGGGAAAGCCTATTATTACATGTTTATTGTGTTGGCCTACTGATCCAAGATGGATTATGGTAAACCATGGTTTCTATTGATGAGGGTGAGGTGGTTTAGCCTCGAGATGCCCTGGTTGGTTCTTTTCATTTGAGTCCCACATTCATGCTTCAAATATGGCACGAAGGTTAATGGCTGAAGAGGAATTAGCTCAACCATTCTATGGTTGGGTGGAACGTGGTAGTCCCATCCCAAGTTGGATTTTGCTCCTTCTTGCTACATATGCCTCACTAAGATTATGTCCTCTGAGATCAATCTGTTAGCATTTCCCTGGTTCTTTCCTCTGAAACCAATTGATAACTCCTTGCTCTAGGTTGCTGCAATCTTCTCACCTTCTTTTGATGTTACCTGTGCATCAATATAAAGACCACACACTTTCCAATCTTCAAATGAAATTAAAATAAAAACATACCATCTCACCTTCAAGACTTCGGCACGATCTTGTTCTACCATTCATCTTTACTTTGAATGGATTGTCCTCTATTCCCTTGCACTTGCAAGTTCTACTACACATTATCCCGATGATCCTATTGTTTGTCAGATTAGAATCTAGTCTCCTCTTGCTTGCATACACATCTTAACATATAACTCTATTCTAAATTCTTTTCAAAGAAATTTTCACACTTAATTTTTTTGTGCTACCTTAATATCAAATGTTTCAACCACAATAGTGCTTTGACACCAAAATGACGCAGGAAAAACTTCCAAATACCCACAGTATGCATATGAAATGCATATATCCATTACCCCAGGAATTTCAGTGACTCGCCTCGTCAAACCTTCATGAATTTTTAAGCACCGCGCACATATAACCAACCCCACTCTTTCACTTAGGTTATATACAGTCCTACCCACAAAACGTTCTATTGGCGCTTTATTTCTATTATAATTCTTATATAGTAGAAATACATATAAAACATATGTAAAATTACTGTTTCGCAATCTCTTGACCTTGCACATTTACCAACGCTCCCTTTATGGCTATCGCGGGATTCACAACTCTTAAGAACATGTATTCATAACTCTTGATCTCTGGGAAGCGATCACACTTTCCACCATTCTACAACCTTTATGCATCCATTCCCAGCCATTGATTTACTCCATTAGATCCATTGACTATCGCAATATCGCGGATCACGCCAATATGCATTCCTCCTTTCACACCTGATATGTGATAAACACAACCGTACTCCAAATAACATAAACTGCACCTAAAACTTCTCGGGTCCACTCTGCATGATACATCGCAATACCGCATATCGCAATTTTTTAGGGCTAAGGTACATCCACCATGAAATTTTGCGATGTGAACTAATCGTCGATCCTATCGCACATCACACATCACACTTTCTTCAAGCCCAAGGTTCATTCCTCACAAAATAAATATTGCGATGCGGGGTTTATCGTGATCCTCTACTGTTTATCAAAGCACATTATCCAACGGTCAACAACGGTATTGCTCATCGCAATCGCAAATCACTTAAGGTCGGGGTATATTCACTCCTGAGATATGTTGTGATGTGATTCCAATTGCTCCATTCTGTGCGACTTAATCCTAGCCACTTGTCACGAAAAAATCCCATCCGTTGATCATCTAGATCCAACGACTCCTGTGCATCGACACTTCAGTCCTTCATCCATCTATTTACTTGGGTTTTATTCCATTCCTTTGGTGTTCTTCTATGGTTTTGGGTTTCTTCAAATTTCTCTAATTCTTTCGTTGTTCTACTGCATAATTCCTCCTAAGCTTAACTTCACGTGTTTCTTTAATCACTATCCCTCCAGAGCTTTACTTGATCCTTCAATCAGATTCAACAATCCATACGATCCTCCGAATCATTCCTCTTCTCTATGTTATGTCAAACTTCACCTGCATACATATACTATGCAGAACCTCTGATACACACATAACTTATCATCAATACTCAAAACACACACTTACACAGTTTAGGAATTGAATCTCTGTATATAAATATATAAACAAATGATTACATATTGAGACTCTCTGTCTCTCTGGCCTTTGTTTCACAATCTTCCTATAGGTTTACAGTCACACTCTAACTATCTAACCAGCTAACTAGCTAACCTTTGACTATGCCTTTTAGGCTTACATATATACAAAAGGATTCTACAACTAATTCTTGGTTTAGATCCATAAACTTCTCATCAAAATCCTAAAATCTCTTCCTTTCTATAAGGATCCTCTCTAATCCACAAAATCATGAACTAACTCCTAATCTGAGATTTATAACTAATTCTAAAATATCTCAATCTCTCAACTATCCTAAATATCTCATGTTCTCCTACATTCGAGAACATTTACAAATATGTCCCACAATATTTAATTAAATCCTATTCTCATTAAAATCACTCAAAACCTCAATAATTACATTAATTCAACACTTAGGTAACCAACTTCCTTGGAAACACAAGACCCGTTATGTCTACTGAAATACAATTATTTTTCTTGAGTTGAATGCTAATGCATCAATAAAAAAGAAGAGATAGGTTTGTTTAAACTGCACGTAGAGCGATTGAATTATTTGTGGAGAGTTGTTGACCTAAAAGCTGCCAATGTGCAGCTTCCATTGCGAGTGAATTTTGAGGATGTGAAATATCTATCCTGGTGTATTTGAATGAATTTTGATATGAAATCCAAAGACTTAATTATCCAAGGATGGAAACTCCTACAGAATTCTTGAAGTGGATTAACCGTTAGCAATTTTGCAGTTTGACCAAAAACTATGAGATAGACTCAAGATCTATTTTTTCCAATTTCTCTATCTTTTTCTGAAAGTCTTCGTAACCACCCTCCTCCCACATCTACCCAAGTAATCATCCAATCGAGGTAAAAGTGCGACGAATAGTTACTATGATATGATTCAACTCCCTATGTGTCAATTAAGGAAGTGGAACCGACAGAACACAACAACATAGACCTTCTAGACCTATTGCAGAACCCCCTAGAAGTCATCCAAACCTTCCAAATGACTAGCCCCTGAGACAAAATAAATTTTTACTACATTAATTCCCCAGTCGCTCCCATGACATGGGAATGAGTGTGACTGAGATCCTCCACTCACTCCCACAGCAAGGGTATGCTTACGACTGCTGATTTTCCCAAGTAGTTATGTGCCTACAACTCTGAATTTTGTGCCACGTTTTCAGGCCCAAGGCTCAGGTCACTGCCCAAAACTCCATGACACTTCCAGAAATGAAAGATAATATCAAAATAATGATACAAATTTAATTACTTGAACAAGGACTTGACTGGACCCCTACTAGCCATGACTGGCATTTCATCAAGCATATCACAAAGATGCAATCTACAAGTTTAAACAACAAATCTGACCATAGGGGTCTCATACTTATTTGAGAATCACTAAGAAGTATTGATACCTAATCACAAAAAATGCATTACCATCTATTAATCCATATACTCATTGTACATTCAGTGATTAACCAAAACATTATGAGATCTATACATCCCATTATCATAAAACTCATTCATAACCAACATATAACCAAGTATATTTACCACATACAAACCACATATAAACAAGTATATTTACCAATAAAATACCAACGAGAAAAATAGCTCTTATTGATGATTTCATAAATCGACAATGGGACTTCAACGAACCACCTAACCATAGACTAGGCTAAACAAAATCATTCTTTCAGCCAATCATCCTCGTGCCATATTCCAAGCATGAATGTAGGATCTCATAAAAACATCAATCAAAACCATCTAGGGTTTCCAGGGCCAAAAAACCTCCATCCTCAACCAGTGATTCCACCTCACATTCAGACATCACTAACAATCAATGGCATGGTCTCTACCCAAGATGTCCAGGGCTCCATAACATTTGTTCTAACCAGGGCTTCTAGGACTAGTAACTCAACCCGAAACTATTGTCATGCTTCCAGGCTTTTCCCCAACCAGGGCTTCTAGGACTAGTAACTCAACCCAAGTTGTTACAAGGCTTCCAGAGCATTTGTCCAACTAAGGCTTCCAGGAATTAGTAACTCAACCCATAGCCAAAAGCACAAGAAAACCAACCATAAAACAAAAGTAAAACCCACAACACCATGGCTATCTAGGAAATGGTGAGGCTAGGTAAATCCATTGTCAATCTAGGAAATCATCAATGCCAATGACAAATCATAACCAAGAAACCACATGCATATGCCATGCATGCCAAAACTAGTGAGGAAAATATACATGCAACTCGGTACCTGCAAGAAAAACACACTGTAGCACTGATCCTGATTTCCTCTTACTCTTTTCTGATCCTCATTTTCCTTCTTGCTTCAAAACTCCAAGTATGCCACACTCTTCCAAGAGTGCTCCAAGAAAACTCTAAGTGTCCAAGAGTATGAGAGAGAGAGAGAGAATAGAGAGAGAGCTCCAAAAATGAACTAAAAAAATTTTGTGAAGTAATCCTTAGAAGCTTTTTTATTAATGAGGCCTCTATTTTCTACATTTTCCATTTTTTTCCTTCATTTTCCTCCTCACATGAAACCTATGACCTTTCACCTCCCTTTTCTCCTAATTTCCAACAATTTTCATAAATAAAATGCCAATAAATGCCTCATTCCTTTCTAAATCCTTTGCCACTACCTTTTCCAATTTCCTTAGCCATTAACTAATCACAAGTGATCCCCATCACTATGTTTTTTTCCCAACATTTAACTTGGAATACATGTCCCATGACCAAGGTCTTATTTTACATTTATTATTTTTTACATGGATTTTTTACCAAGGTTGTTATAGAACCCTATCACTTTGGGGGAACACCGTCCTTGATGTTCAAAGACACCTATAACCAAAAAATTGTTGTAAACAAAACATACTACCTGTGGAGCTTTATAACTTAGCTCATTGCGGTATTTACAATGATCAACCTACTGAGAAGAAAACCAACATGACAACATTACAACATGACAACCATAATGACATGACACCCATACCACTTATTGGAGCTTTATAACATAACTCATGGTGTTATTTACATCCATATACATATGTACATACACCAAAACATATATTAAAACATATATGAAAACATATACAAAAGACATATACCCAAAAAATTCGTTCAATGAGCGAATAGAGAAGGATACATAGCCCGCACCTAGTCTGCCATCTCCCATGTAGCTTCATTGGGCCCAAATTGCTTCCACTACAATTTAATCTACTTGATCGCTCGGTTCCAGAGCATGAACATCTTTCTTTGCAATATACACTAAGGTTTTGGCTAGAATTATCCTTCTAGCTCCACCAGCAATACAGACCATTCAATCACATAATCAATACCTTTAACATACTTCTTAAGAAATGAAACATGGAAAACATCATGGAATTTCACTGTCAGAGGCAGTGCAAGTCGATAGTCTACTGGTCTAATCCTCTCAAGAATTCTAAAAGGCCCACAAAACCAAGGTGCCAACTTGGCACATGATCCTATCCACAAGGATCTCTTCTTCGTCTTGATGTGAAAGTACACCTGCTCCTCAACCTAAAACTCCTTAAACAACCTGTTCTAATCTGCATAGCTCTTTTGCCTATCCTATGTTTCTTTCATATTCTTCTTGATTACTTTCATTTCCTATTCCATTTCCACCAACATGTCTGGTCCAATCAACACCCTATTCATTGGATCACTCCAACTGATGGGTGTATTACAAATCCAGCCATACAATGCCTCAAACAAACTCATCCTCAAAGATTCATGATACCCGTTGCTATAAGAAAACTCAACCAATGCAAGATATTATTCCCATTTTCGTTGTTGATGCATCACATACATCCTCAACATGTCCTCTAGTATCCTGTTGACCCTCTTTGTTTTTCCACCTGTGTGTGGATGATAAGTTGTACTGAAGGCCAACTCTATACCTAAACCTACAAACAACTCCTTCCAAAACTTTGAAGTGAACTTCACATCACTATCTGCGACAATCTTCTATGGAACACCATGCAATCTCACAACGTCTCTGATGAATACCTATGTACATCATTCGCTGAGTACGTAGACTTCACTAGAATGAAGTTTGTAACCTTTGTCAACCTACCCACCATAACCATGATGGAATGACTCTTCCTAGCTTTCTTCGGCAAACCTATGATAAATTCCATGGAAATCGCCTCCCATTTCCACTCTAGAATCATAATCGGTTGTAGTAGTCCACTTGGATGCTTACATTCTACCTTTACTTGTTAAAAATCCAAGCATCTCTCCACAAACTCTGCCACTTCTTTCTTCAAATTCGACCAATAGTAAAATTTCTTCACTACTATCGTGAGGAGATAGTCCACGTCCTATATATCGGTACCTACACTTGTACCTGTACCTGTACCTATAATTATACATGTACTCTGCTACAACCTGTGCGTAAGTGCCATATACCTAACATCTCGCTGACCTTCCCGCAAGATCCTATCCTGTAGATCTATCCAATAAGAAATCATAGTTTCTATGTGGTTCACTTGTATCTCCATGCTAAGATCATCTGCAGCCACGTTCTCCTTACCTTTAATATACTTGATCTGAAAGTTGAACTCACTGATCGTAGCCAACCATCTAGCTTGCCTGACATTAAAATTCGATTGTTCAAATAGTTATCGCAGTCCACTATGATCACTCATCAATACAAATCGTTTTCCAAGAAGATAGTGCCTCCACATCTTCAATGCATGAATGGTTGCTACCAACTCAAGATCATGTGTCGTGTAGTTCTTCTCATGCTCATTCAGATTTTGTGACTCGTAACACACTACCTATCCTTCCTACATAAGGACTCTACCAATCCCTCTCTTATAAGCATCTATATATACCAAAAACTCTTTGCCTGAATCTGCGATCTTTAACATTGGAGCATGTGTCAACAACTACTTTAACTGCTCAAAACTAGCTACACGTTCCTCTGACCATTCAAACCTCTTTCCTTTCCTTTGAAATGACATGATAGGATAAGAAATCTATGAGAAGTTCCTGATGAACCTCCTGTAATACCTTGCTAACTCCATGAAGGATGTCGCCTTATCTACATTCCTAGAAGCTGCCCACTCCATGATAACTCGCACGTTTCTTGGGTTCACTATTATTCTTTCCTTGGAAACTACATGTCCCAAGTAATGTATTTCAATATGAAATAAACTGCACTTTCTAAGATTAGCATACAACAGATGCTCTATCAACAATACTAATACTTCTACCAAGTGTTTGACATGCCCTTCTTCATTTTTAGAATATACAAATATAACATCAATGAACAAAATAACAAACCTGTCCAAATAAGACCGCAACGCATTATTCATCAAGCACATAAAAGTAGATAGATCATTAATCAAACCAAACGAAACTACAACAAACTCATAATGTATGTACCTGGTCCTTAAAGTTGTCTTGTGAATGTCATCTTCTTTAATGCATACCTGATGATATCCTGATCCTAGATCAGTCTTTGAAAACATTGCTTCTCCCTTCAACTAATTGAACAAATCACCAATGCTCGGCAATGGATACTTGTTCTTGATTCTCACTTTGTTCAACTGCCTATAATGAATGCACAACCTGAGAGTACCATCCTTCTTCTTCACAAACAATACTGGTGTGCCCCATTATGATACACTTGGCTTAATGTATCCCTTGTCCAACATTTTCTTCAACTACAACTTCAACTCTACCAACTTTGGAGTGCTCACCTTGTAAGGTGCCTTAGATGTTGTTGTTTCTCCTGGTACCAACTCAGTGGAAAATTTTACTTCCCTGTGAGGTGGAAACTCTGAAATATCTGAGAGAAATACACCCTGAAATTGTTGTAGAACTAGGTACCTTCTCAGGACATCTACATCCTCAACTTCCTTACCTTTTTCACTAGAAATGTGCACTAAAAATAACACACACCCTTTCCCAGGACTACGCTTGGCATACATGGATGTCACCATTCTTACTGATGTTTCTTTCTTTCTACCCTACAAGACTCTTTATTCCCCATTTTCATCCATCAACTCAATAGCCTTTTCATAAAAATCCACCTTGGTCCTATGAAGATACAACCAGTCCATGCCCAACAACATATTGTATGATCCCAATGGTAATACATTCAAATGTGCTTATGTAAACATACCATTCAAATCAAATGCACAATCTCTTACCCAATGATGAACTCACTTCTTTGTACCTGTAGCCAACTACACTAACCAAGACTCTGCATGTACTTCTTTATTCAAACCACACTTATCCATGAGATCAGGATTAACATAACTATAACTAGATCCAGGGTCAATCAAAATAGAAACACATTGATCACAAAGCTTACTGTCCATCTCGATAATAGATGCCTAGTGATCTACCTGCCCGTTACCCAGTGCTACATAGATCCTAGGAATACTTTGTCCAACATCTCCCACTATCTATGCCTCCTGAGCACTATAGATCTATTGTCTACCATCCTAATGATGTGGACAATCTCTCCTGCAATTTACTCCTCCACAAGTCCAACACTACAAAGGCTTCCAACCTTCATCATTATTCTGCTCCTTAGTTCAAAGTCCTTGTCCTCTGTCAGATGCATTGAACTTCTTGGATGGCGATGCCTTCTCTTTATTACCTATAGCCTAAGGTCTTGCTCGCTTCTTGTCCCATTTTCCTTTTTTCTATGAATTACCTTTCTAGTGCAACTTAGTCTCATATTTATGCTTTGATTTCTTGTAACAATGCTTTAGCTTCCAGATGGGCTCCTCCAAATATCTAGGGTCATCAAACTTAATCATGTCTTTGAATGCTATTGGAACCCACTGATGAATCTCTAAATCTTGCCTTCTCCTCCTTGAGGTAAGGAATGTATCTCAACAACTCTATAAATATGCTAATGTACACCTCATCACCCAGAGATCCCATATTTAGGTCATGAAATTCTTTTGCACTATCATCATAGTATCTCTCTGATAGATACTTCTTCTGGAATAACCTCTCGAACTCACTCCAGGTCAACTCCTCATAAATATCTTTGAAGTTGTTTACATCTTCCCACCAGATATCTGCTTTACCTTTAAGACTGAATGCAGTTATTTTGGTCTTCATGTTATCTGAGTAATCATGCAATTTGAATAACTTATTCATTCCAAGCAACCATGCTTTTGAATCCTATGACTTATTCATATCTCCATCAAATGTAGGTGGCTTTCCTTTCTTAAACTCAATCAGGAAATATCCCTTGTCACTCCTTCTGTAAGGATGATAATAATGATGATCATGATACCTGTCAGAACCAGAACTAGAATAGTACCTGTGTCTATCACCTCTCCTGTCTAGAGTGTCCAAGAATCTTCCATCTCTTATTGTCTCATCTCTATCTGACTTGTACCCACCAAGATACTTGTTTCCATATGCCCCATTAGTTATGGCCACTTCTTCATGGATGATTCGAGGTGGTCCCTGTCTCTCTGTAAATATGACAAACATTGAAGGATTACTGCATTGACCTCTGCTTATTTCTCCTATGCCTACATGATTCTTTCATTATCTACTTTGCAACTCCTTATTTATTCCTTCAAGCTTCTTAGTGTGTCTACTAGGTCAGAAGAATTTTCAACACCACACTACCCATTTGATCCATGAGGATAATCTCATGAATTGTAGTCTACCATCTTGCTAGTTATCTTGATCTCTTTCATGCAAGGCATCTTATTCCATCTAAACCAAATCATAAACAAACCAACATACCTTAGCGTAATTCGGGGATGATCAATTGATTTAGCATGATAGATGTATAAACATAATCATAACAACATATAGACATATATCATATAGATATAACAACATACAGACATCATTCTAACTATAGTCAAGTCATCAATGCACAGGCATATCAATCACATACCATGACCTTATGCATGGCAACAACAACCATACCAATGTACAATTGACAAGACGTAAGCAATTGAAATGCATAAACAATGCATAACCAATCATACTCATGATGACACATCCCACAACAACACCATAAACCTTCACATGATGACATCACTACAA
The DNA here is from genome assembly GCA_000404065.3 of Pinus taeda. Classification (NCBI taxonomy): domain Eukaryota; kingdom Viridiplantae; phylum Streptophyta; class Pinopsida; order Pinales; family Pinaceae; genus Pinus; species Pinus taeda. The sequence continues at coordinate 13,870 of APFE031741079.1, read as the reverse complement.
CCATGACCAACATCACACATATGCAACAAGCACATAGACCACACGTATGAGTAACATGAATGGAAGATTCAGTAAATAGCTCAACATGCATATTGGTGAGGTTGTTCACTAGTTGGGTGAACGTCCATGCAAAACAATTTCATGCATCCGATAGCAGTGAGATAGAAACAAAAATTGAAACGGAGCTAGGACAAGCTAGAATATATATAAATTACAGCAGGCGTTCAAAGAAATCGAACAAACATCACTCACACAAGTGAATACACAAAAAGTGATATAAATGTTGAAAAAGACAATTTGAGGCCACTTACCCATGAATATCTAAGCCGGATGTTTCAAAGAGTCTTGGATGTGCTGTGGGATGTCAGAGATCCAAGATCAATGTTAATGAATGAGCTTTGATGCATCAAATAAATAAGTTTGGTCTCAAGACATGCATGCCAAAAATCTAGGGAAAAATGACAATTGGAGGGAAATCGGCTACTAATAATAGCTCCTTAAATCATGGGATGCATTTTGCATGTTGTCTCTTTCTATTCCAGGAAGATTAAGTCATGCATGCATGCAAGTCAAGTTTCCTCTGTCCCAGGCAGAACTGGGCAACTAGGTTGTTCATGCATGCGAGTGCTCAACTACTCGAGAAAAATGCACATTCCTAGCTTGGAGCTAGGCTGACTGCCCAAGAGGATTGCACAATTTATGGGCAGAGCAGCTAACTATTGCCCAAATTTCCCAATTCCTGGGCTAAACAGCCTGCTACTGGGAAACATTGTGTAAATCCTACAGGGAGGGTTGGCTGGCAGGATTGTGCAATCCTGGCCCAACAGACTGTCAAAGAGGATTACGCAATTCCTGGAGGAAGGTTGGTTGCCCTCCAAGAATGCATAATTTTCAAGGGGAAGCTGCTCAGCCTGCAGCTTGACCAAGTCTGCATAAGTAACATGTGAGGGGAATGGATCGACTATGATCGATAGGCTACCTTTGTGCGAGGAAAACACTGAAGCTTGAGTACTTGACGAAGCAAGACAAGGTGTTGTGTAAGGTTGGTAGGGAGGCTCCAAAATATGTTAAGGCAAAATTTTGGAGGGTGGTTGTAGCCACTACAACACTTGGCGACACACTGGTAGAACTCTAGCTCTCTGCATAGACCTTGTTCGTGAAAAGAAAGTCTAACACCTCTAGAAGTATTGTGTAGTACTTAGCTCATCTTGGTTTAACACTCACTTGATTGTAAGATGTAGCATCAGCCAAGCCCTTGGTCAAGTGACACACATTCCAAGTGAAGGCAACATAGTTGTTTCGATTAGGGTTGAGGGGTATATAGGTGCACAAGCAGTATAGTCGTCAGAGTCTTAGTTTCATCTCTGGTGTTGCTCCACTGCCAGCAGGCCTAGACGCTACCCCATGGAGTCACATAGGAACACAAGCATGGCTCCGCTGCCAGCAAGCCTAGTCAGTACCCCAGCGAAGTTACTTGCATCACCTCCATATGTAGGAAGCCTTTCTCTTCCTTCGCCTTATTTATTTTTCATTTTGAATTTTTTGACTTTTCTTTTTTCATTTTCATTGTGCATGTCACTTATTCATTTTAGATGTGGAAGAGGGATCCCAACTTATTGAGAGCAGAGGAGGTTTTTCCAATAGAGAAGTAGTTTATTATATCTCTGGCGTGCTTGTTGAGGTTTTCCCCCTCACCTTACTCTACTTGACTGAGCTGACAAGGGTTAACCCAAAAATAATCGACTAGAGAAGGTGACACTAGTTAGTGCGCAAGCGTTGTGTTTACAACAAGGTTCACTTCGAAGAGTACACATTTTCCTTCGATGTATCATGGACTAATACTAACAAGCTCATCATACAGAGGCAAGATGACAGATAACCAAGTAGTGATAGCTGTACAAGTCCTCTTGTACTTTACCTAGCTTGCTTCAAGAGTCATACATGGTTTCATGTAAGGCTAACCTACGAATGAAACAAACGAACCAATAAACATGAAAGAAAAGCATAAGTAGAAGCGAAAGTGAAATTAAAGCAAGTAAGTAAACAAGCAAGCAAACAAACATGCAAACAAAGCATATAAGCAAACAAGCATGCAAGCAAACAACTGAAAGCAAACACTACCCCTACTCCTATACCTACGGTGCATGGGCCTGATCACATGAAGTGATACTTCCAATGCAGCCACCAACACATCGGTAGACGCATGTTGGTGAAGGCTTGGTCCATGAGAAACCTAGTGGTGTGAACCATCAAGCAAGAAAGATATAACAATGAAGAAAACCACACTTCGTGTTTCAGACTACCCAAGTGATATAAGTGAGTGCGGGAGCATGATGGATTTTCTATGGACTTCTCATGGTGTTGTCTGACACTACGTGAAACTTTGAAGCATAAGCACACTCTTGACTGTGATATGCAAGCAAATGAAAGAAACAAAGACAACTTGCATCATGAACGAGTACTTGCAATGTAAGACTCCTCCAAAGCATGAGCAATGGGATTGTGCAGTTCGAGTGGAGGAAATGTGATCTGTGTGTCAGATGGATCTTCAATGCATACATATGAGTGATGAGAAGCCTTGGGCGATTGAACAATTTCATGATTGGAAGTCAGACTAACCTCAGGAGAGCGACGACCTGACATAACCTTCAGCTTGAGCTTAAGTTCCTCGACAGTCTTGGGTGTCTCAACTTCATCATCAGGTAGAGCATCATACACCAGTGGCTTTGAAAGATCAACTATGATAGATACGTGATCGTGATCAAAATTGGAAGAAAATGGATCATGACCCCCACAATCAGAAAAATCAATGAATTCTTCAGCATCCTCATGATCCAATGAATCAAATAGAGGGGTAGATGAAAAGTGAACAAACTCATCCTCTGTGTTTCCAAAAAATATTGATGAAGGATCAAGTGGATCTTCAATGAATAACTTATCGTCTCCGTTCTCGAATGATGGACAAATATCTGATGAGTCCTGCGAGTGATCAAAAATGGGTGGATCCATGGATGAAGAGACACATGCAAAATCATGGATGGTAGGTTCACTAAAGAGGCTAGGAAAGAATGGAGGGGGCTCAGATGGAAGGGAGTCATCCTTCATTGAGTGTTGATGTTGAAGCTCCCACTCATACTCTTCATGAATGACAACGCATGTTAGTTGTGCAACAACAACTCCATCAGTGGGTTGTTCCTTGTTTACAACAAGTGAAGAGTCCAGAATGAATGAACACAAGACATCATCATCTGAAGGAACCCCTGAGTGCAAAGATGAAGGTCGAAGAAAAGAATGCACATGGGAACTCGAAGGACTCACAACCAAATTTGCATGAAAATGGAGTGAAGTGATGTTGGGGGAGTGTGAAGGATGAACAGGTGTGCAAACATGATCCCCAACATCACTGGGCGATGGTGAAACTATTGAATGAGAGGGAGGCAGATAGTCCATTGAGACAATGCCTTCTCCCACATGAGATTGCGCAGTTCCATCAACGAAGAAGGTTGAGTGAGGCTTGATCTTGGGTCAGGTAGATTTCTTAAGACAATACTTGAATCAGTCCTAGAGATAAGGGAACTTCATCTGGCTCCTCAGAGCTTGAAACTGTAAGTCACAGAAATGCTGCAAAAAATCAATAATGGATTCATACGGAACCCTTTGTTGCATAGCTCGCCAATCTATCATAAAACTATTCAATCAGATAGTAGGAATAGGGAGGGATAAGATATAAAAAAAACTCAATCTTACTTGATCTGTTTCTCTCGTCAAATTCAACTCTTATGAGCCGAAGGAAAACAACAATAGGACTGAAGCATCGTAGGATCACCGCCCCACCCATGCATTCATCTCATATAATAGTTGTATATATGAAAATATACCAAGTAGCTATTAACCCATGGGTGTAGTGTAAGCTATTCCAAGAGATCACATAAGTGATCAAATGAGTGCATGATGTCAGCTAGTAGGCTGAGCACCCAATGAAACAGAGATTTGTGAATTGTGAATGCAAGCAGCAAACTGTCGTGTTCTTCAGTAAACTCATCTTCCCCATGAATCATGGAAATAAAGTTATGTAAGTGCTCAGGCCAGGCAACTTCGCCTCCACCATCATACGTGTGAGTGGAAAAGAGATCAAAAAGCTTCCCTGAAATATAGACATCTTCACGATTTGAAAAACACCTTAGGGGAAGAAGAATGCAAGACTCCATGAAATATATGCAAAGGTTCAAAACTAGATGAGAGGACTCTGCTTGTCATCAGGCCCACCTACTAGCGCCAAAAATGTTGACGGTGCTAGACCCACCAACATGTCAAGGGGATATCCCCAGTAAGAAGTCCCAATTAGACCTCAGAACATTTGGTATAGGATTCCCAGCAATGGGTCATAAGGTAATGCCTTGACCATAGTGTCGCACAGAGGCAAGTAGAATAACTCTGTCAGCAACAAGGGTGTGGCTGATGCAGTGAGTCAAGGAAGGTGTATGAGAGGTTCCAACACTTAGAAAGGGGAAGGAGGTCAAGGTGAGTTCCAGGTTGAAAGGGATCAGTCCCGAATCAGCTAGGAACACACAACACAAAGGACATGCACAAATTCTAGTGGAGCAGTCCACTCGAATGCAGTTGTCACATCATACAAGGTAAGATAACATGTACAACACTCACGAATCAGTCTGAGAGGAGTGTGGTGGTTATTATAGCAAGGTTCAAGTGAAAGGTATGTCTGATGTCCAACAGAGCAGTGGACACGAACAGTGACAACATTAACAACATATGCAACACATTAACAACAAGATTCATATAATTTCATGTGAATCAGTTCATACACAAGTACATAAGTTAAACAACACATATCATTAAAGAAACTGGACCAGTCCAACTACAATAACAACATATGCATGAAAATGTGTTGGCTCTTATTATATAAAGAAGTGTAAGTCACCATCATACAATACATCCATGTAAACCTACTAGCCCCAACAATTGAACTTTACAGCCACATCTGCTTTCTCCTTCAAAGAGATGTACTAGTTTCGTGCAATGTTGAAGCCAAAGGCACATTACAATACTATCCAAGCCTTCTTCAAAATAGTCTTAGCAAAAGCTTGGCTGACCAAAGCCTCTATAATGATTTATGAGGGACTATTTATAGCAAAGGGTGGGGTGACCATTTACATTCCCCTTTGTGACCATTCAACTACCCTCATGACTCTTCACCTACTTTATGCCTGTTACATCCACTCTTGACACTTGATTACACTTGACATTACTCAGTATTGCAATGCACATGTAACCATGTGAACAATGGCTTAGACAAGCCAAACTAGACATCATTTAGACTTAGACAACCATAGAATTCCAACTGCTCAACATCCTCATGTTGATTAACAGTGACATATTAATGCAAAGATTGGTAGTCCTTGAGAGTGTCCGCGTGTTCTCCTGTGACATCTGTCTGATGAACCTTGCTTCCATAGCATTTGGGCACATTGCTCGGGCTCCTTTGTCCAAATCATATGTGAGCATGCACATCATTGTCTTTAGTGTGGTCAGACCAACAACGTACTTGCATATGATGTCTGCATTGATAGGCAATTCTAGCCTGGTGGCGGTGTGCATCAGCTCGTCGAAGTACGAGTCAAGCTCCTGTTGGACATGCTTCTTAGTCTTCGCCTGGGTGAGGGTCCTATGTGATGGGATCACATGAGAGTGCATTATAACCTTCATGCTTTTGAATACTCGTGCATGGGAATCTTGTATGCTAGTGATGAGTTGCATTAGGTCTTCATAGTTCCAGACATAACTCTGAATACGTGCTTGTAACTCAACCGCATTGGACTTCATCATCTTTGGCAAGTGAAGAGGGGCTCCCTTGTACTTCATCTTCCATGCTCACATGTTATCAACAACAGTATGTATGTTCTTCAAGATGCGTACTCTTCTTGCACATTGATATGGCCATCCGTGGAGATGAACGACTGCTTAATGCATAGTACCAAACTTTGAGTACAATGCTTGCATAATTGTTTCCAAGGACAATACTTCATCCAGTATTGCCTTCTTCAGTTCAGGTCGAGCGGACATTGTCACCAAGTCTCCTCCCTACTTGGCCACCTATAGTTCTTTCGTCATTCACTCATTCTAAGCTATAAGAAAACGAACACTTGAGCTAGTGGCTTTGGCATACACTCTAGTTGCACTAGCCAACGCAACTGGATGCTTGTGCACATTAGTCACAGTCACTTTCTCTTCAAATTGCACAGGGGATGTTTTGTCCTCCGGAGTCTATACTCTCTAAGACTTCACAACTTTGTGATGAGATTCATCAAAGGATATGTTGTGCATGTCTGCTTCCAGTTGACCACCAAGGATCTCAGTACCTCCTTGGTCATTTGAGACGTGCTCATCGTCTGGATGCATTGAAGTAGGTGAGTCGACCTCTCTTTGGTGAGGCATGAGGTTAGTGTCCTGTTCCAACTCCTACTTCTCCATGTCTGCATCCAACTATTCAAGAGCCTATTCTATCTCATGAGCAAAGTCTTGCCCCTGCAAGGGTTTACCCTATTTGCCTGATGCTAGCTGTTTAGAAAAATCAACTACTTGTACGAGTGTTTCTTTGTCTGTCTACACGTGATGCACCCCCTGTTGAATCTGCTGCTGTTGCATTTCCTTTTTATGTTTGCACAACTCTTGTTCTTTCTGGAGTTACTCCCTCATCTCATACAACTCCTTCTCTACTTCTTCCATTCTCTTCTTATCCCTCTGCCTTTGTGTGATTCGCTTGTCGCACTCTTGCCTCTTCTGTTGAATAGCCATAGCTGCTTGTTCTACAAGTGGATTTGCTCAAAACTTTCAGCTTTTCTCCTCCTCCATGTAGTAGACAATCTTCCCCTTCCCTTTGTTGCGCATAGGTATGTTGGGTTCTGCTGCCTCTATTGTTGTTGCTACTGCTGGTGTTCTCCATGATGTTGCTTCATGCTATTGTGCTTACCACTCTACAGTGAAACCAACTTGTTAATTGGGTCTGGAGGAATTGTAGCAATACCTCCATGGCTCCTCTTCGGCCCAATGACATGTCCCATGGATCCAATTGAACTAAAATCTCATGTAATGATCCTTCATAATGAAATGTGGGTCATATGGGTTGAAGCTTCAGAGGTCGAATGGGTACTTATTCATCTATTTAGCTTTGACATCCGCTTGCCTGATGCTCTGGATCTCATATAACCTGATCCACAATGGAAGAGTGTGACAAGGTGCCTTCTTCTTCCACTCAAGCCTAGTTGTTAATCCTGATAAGATATTATATGCTACTTCCTGCATGACCAACATGTCCAAAGCAAACTTTGGTAGAACATGCGGAGGCTTCTCCACACTGAACACTCGGATGAACGTGCCATCCATTGAGGCATACCAATCTAAAATGCCTAACAATTCCTTTATCACTTCTTCTAACATGCATGGTGGATCTTGTTCGAATATCAACCTGTACACTGGGGTGACAATATGGTTGGACAGTTGTATGATTACTCCTCTGAAGATGCACTCAGACAATAACTTGAAATACGTGCTCACAATAGTGTTCGCCGGTGACCATGCCCACTCTAAGATTGGGAACTCATGTTGGGCACAGACTTCATCTAGAATGTAGGTGGACATATAAATCTCTGCATGCATTCCTTTCGGTGACTGTTGAGCCATTGTGACTCGCTCCTTCAGCTGATGAGCCATTATGTTGGACCAGTTGCATGGTCTTCCTTCTCTAGCTAGTTGGTCCAACGTGACCACCCAACTCTGAGGAAAGGTCTCAATGCTTGTTTGGCCACTCCATCGACATGTGAATATGACCAAGTATTGGCATGCCTTCCTCAATATCTTCGTCTTATAGATCTGATTGGGGATCATCCTGAAACAAGTTGGATCCTTTACCCAATCCTTCAAAATGTCTCTTGAATGGCCTCTATTGTTGGGAAAGTTGAACAGGGGATTCATGATAGTCATGGGCTCAGTCATATGATAGATCTCATCGTGATCTTGTGCCTAGAAGATTACAATATCCGTCCCACTGACACTATTCAAGGTCATCATCTCAGGGTCAGTGTGAGAGACAATCTGGTGAATCATGTCTGCACATGGGAACGCGGGGTATCTACATGTAATCTGGTATAAGCCAGACTTATGAATGTTCACGTAAACCTGACAGTCTTCATGGTCTTCCCTAAAAGTACCTGCGAATGCTTCATTCACCTCTTACCACTTCAGTTTGATTTCCTTGTCTAGATACAACTTCGTATCTTCATAGATTTGCAACCCAGAGGACTCCTACTCAGCTACTACTTGAGCTGCCATACCATCAGTGTCTTGAGATCCTGTTCTCTTGGAAGCCATTGAGACAGATGAATGCCTGAAATATCTAGAAACAAAAAGCATGCATGGAGAGAAATATGTCAGAAAGAAAGAAAATTCGAGAAAGGACAAAGCACATACCTGGGAAACTGATGAGCAATATTGTGCAAATTTCATTGGGAGGCTAAGCGATTGGCTGCCAGAACTATGCAAAAGGTAGTTTGGGCTGTTTGGGAGGATGCACTGGCTGTTGGATCTGCCAAATGCACAATCCAGTTGGGCAGCTAGCTATTGGGATTGCGTAATACGCAATCCCAACTGGGAAGGACTACTAGCCCAGGGACAAATTTGCGCAATTTCCTGGGCCAAGCAACCACTGTCCTCCAGGAATGCACAAAATAATCCAAGAGGGTAGTGCTAGGCCAGAATGCACAAATTTGGAGGGGAAGGTGAGCCTTCCTTCCTGTTACACAAAAATATCATCACCATGACTATTTGCAGTCAGTATGGGTCCATCATCACTTATACTAACCTCCTAAGCAAGTCTCAGACCTTAGCTCTTCATGTCAAGCTTTGCAAATGAGAGAAAGACATTGAAAATCAATAAAACTCTAGTTCCGCACCTTCTCTCACTTTTGCCTGCGGGCCCGCACTCTTTGTTCATATTACCTGCGTATCTGCACGCTCTATTTGTAAAGGGGTGGGTGCGTACCCCTGTAAAAGTAAAAAAGGCGCAAGTTTAT
>APFE031741065.1:91998-198543 GCA_000404065.3 Pinus taeda | reverse complement strand
GGACCCCTCGCCCATTCACATTTATCATCGTAAAATGTGGAAACCATCTTATAAAAACCACATGTACCAGATTTGCAATGGTTTCATGGTGCCTGTATATTATGCAATTTTTGACAAACCTATCCCAAAGATATCCTACCTTGCTTCTTTTGATTTGCCTGCGGTAGGTAGTTGGTTCGGAGAAGAACATTTCACTTATATTAGGGTTTTCGGAAGTCAAGCAAACCCTCATGTCCTTCCTTTATATGTCCCCGATAAACTGTTAGCAAGGGAGATTGCTTACCAAATAACAGCAGAAAGCACCACTCAGATTCTTAAAAAGGAGAAGAAAAGGGGTTGGCCTACTTTCCCCTTCAGATATGGGGTTTTCACGCTGAATGATCTAAAGCATGCAGAGAAAGAAGCTTCAAAGATTCAAGCCCTAAATTTTGCTACCCTGCCCAATAGGCTATTCGATCCAAAGAAAACAGCGTATGCTGCTTTGGAGCATGCTAAATTAGCACTATTTAATCACAAAGATGATATTTTTGATGACATGTTCAAATCAGCCGAATCAATATTTCAGGTCATGCAACTCGCCAAGAGGCAATACAATGATGAAGGATTAATTGAGTTTAATAAACTCAGAGAACAGAGGTTGCGAACTCTGCCTCTGGATTTGTTAATAACTGACCAAGCAGCATCATCAAGTGGCCCTGGCAAACAACAGACTGAGAAGCCTCCTGCTACAATACAGACCAGTAATAAAGAGCAGGAGGAACAACAAAGGAAACATCGAGAAGAGAAGATGAAACAAGATCAACAAGAACGCTTGAGGAAAGAGAAGGAAGATAAAAAGCGCCAAGAGCAGGCAGAAAAGAAGCAAAAAGAGAAGGAAAAAGAACAGGCAGAAAAGAAAAAGAAAGAAAAGGAAAAAGAGCAGACAGAGAGGAAACAGGCAGAGAAACAACGGGAAGAACAGGAGCAGAGAGAAAGAGAAAAGCAAGAACAACTGCTTAAAGAATCCCAGTCTAAACAAAGCGCCACCGATATTAATAAAAGTGTTGTCACAAATCCTCAATTGCAAAAGGAATGGCAACATTTCACCACCATCATCGGTGGAAATAAAGACTCGCAGAGCACTGATACTCCCAAAAGCAGCACTGAACAGGGTAAAACCTTATCTCAGGGTTTAAGCATAACCAGCGCTACACCAAAGTCAAAAGAGGTGGAGATTATTCCGAAAAGCCCTAGTGAACAAATTATGCTACAGGTAGAAGATATTCCCCCTCTGAATGTCTTCTACAGCCCAAAATATAAAGCCGTAGTAAAACGATCGAGAAAGAGACAAAGGCCTGATCAACCTTCTATCTTTCCCGAGTCAACCATCATGGGCAATGTAGTATGGAAGCAGAAACAAGACCCCTCCGATGATCTAACCAAACTCTCACAGTATGCTGGAGCCTATTCAGCTGCTACTATAGACAAAGCATCAGAGGTAAGTCTTTTGCTTAAAACTAGAGAGCAAGAAATTTCCGCTTTACAAGAAGAGTTGGCAGCAATGAAACAAAAGGTGACACAAACCGAGGCACAGTTAGAGCAACAACAACAAATGAATGAGAAGTTGACTAAACAATGGGAGGAGGAAAAACAGAGCATTAATCAGTCGGCAATCCATAGACAAAATGAGTTGCAAAAGGCTCTAGAATAATTAAAGGAAGCAAATGAGCAATTATTGAAAAATAAGGATGAGCATATCGCCCAGATTACAACACAACTGGATAACTTCAAAGGAAATTCACAGGTAATGGAATTCAGAAAAGAAGCGACAATAGTTAACAATGTGCTTATATCGCAAGTCAAGATATTGGCTCAATACCTTGCTCAAGCAGAACCACTTTGTGAATTAGCCACAATTGTAAGCGATCGAGTAGAAAAGGCAAGAGATGAGTTGAATCAAGCCGATGAAATTATCACAGCACACCTTGAATGGCAAGATTCAAAGGAAGGAAAAGATTCTAATTTGCCGAAAATACTTGAAGTTCATAAAAACATACTATTCACAGAATGGCATACACAGGTAATGAAAGCAGAAAGGGAAGCTTCAAGGAGCACAATGACTTCTAACAATCTGATTGATCTGGTTAATGATACGCTTTACCTATCAAACATTGTTACCCAGTGTACACCTGGAAAGATAATTACAGCTCATACATTGGAACAATTATCTTACCCAGAGTTAGAGAAAACAGGAAAGCTAATCGCCGGGGTTAACAGCCTAAGTATAGAAACATATTGGCACTTCCTCATTAAACCTTATGACCAACGAGCCGCCATTAAATGTTTGACCGATGCTGTTCAGTACATGATCCCTGAAATCCAAGATGCCACATTTGCCGCCCAGCTCAGCTCACGAACAAACAAACCGCCAGAGATTCAGCCGATGCTTGACATTCATCACCTAAGGTCTAAAGATAAGCAGCCGACAGAATGAGTCACCATCCAGCTCTTTAATCTGCCAGGGAAAATAGCAACGAAGAAGTAATTGATATCAGAATAATTAGCATTTTTGTTTCATAGATATTTTAGATTAGTTTAGTATTTATAGACCCTTTCATGCATTTAGAAAGGGTCGTAAAAATTTTGTATAAGACTTAACAGACTGAAGTTTGCACTATTGTGCTTCAGCCTCTATTCTTTTATGAAACTCGACCAGCTGCTTTTATTTAAATGAAGAAAGTTTCTTAATTCAATTGTGCACTACTGTCGTTGATTTGAGGAATATTGATGCATCTAAGTGAAAGCCATATGTAGCGATTTATATCGGGAGTGACTTGCTATTCAACTGGTATTTTTTATCTTTTGTTTAGATTCATTCTGAATATATTATCTCGCTGTGTATTTATTCTTGCTACTGTTAATTGTATGCATGCATAATGACAGGAAATCTTACTCATACCACTATTGGATGTTTAGATAATATGCCTTACTATTCATCATGTATGCGTTAATAGTATGAATGTTTAAAGTTTTAGTAGTATTATTTTGATCGCTGTGCTTAACTATTTAGGTGCAGCCATTTTAAATGATTTAATATCTATGTCCATATAAATGCAGTCATCTATATAATTGTATTGTTTGGATATAGAACATCAAAAGCTACGCTTTAGATGTTCAAATAGATTCCCGGGATAATTTTATTGCATTTATGTCAATAGTTTTAGATATTCATTCACCATTTACCGTTATCAGCAAAGTATTCATTCGTCCCATTCATCTATTGCTGGGAAACTGGTCCCATTATCCCCAGTCGGAGCCACTACACCAAACGGAAAAGGAGCTGCACTAAGGTCCGGACCGGGTGGTTTCCCCCAATGTTGGTACAACGATTTTCGAGGCATCAACAGAAGGTCATCTTGGGAGGTGGGGCATAACTATTTCTTGGAGAATCCAGTTTTTATTAGACTAGTGGCATTAGAAATAGGGTTATGACAAGCTTCCCAAGGTCACCTGTTTAGAATGTCATTCAGTAGTCTGCAAAATCCCTAAATTCCTCAGATTATATCTCTGAAAATATAACGAGACAAGATCTAAATTTCGGACCCAAGCTTCATCAAGATTTCATCTCAAATGGGTTTTAAGTTCAGAGTCTGAACCTATGTAGAAACAAAATTATAGCGAAACTTCCATGATGACCTATTTGAGATGAAATTCTGGAGCTTGCAGAAACCCTAACTTCCTCAGATCATTTCTCCGAAAATATAGCGAGAAAAGACCTGAAATTCAGACTTGGGGTTCACACCGATTTCTTCTCAAATGGTTTTTATTATTAGATTCTAAGACTTCGTAGCGAAAATGTTATAGTGAAAATTCCATGATGACCTATTTATAGTAGCGAAACCCTAGAATCGAAAGCTCTGATACCAAATGTTATGAAACTAGCTTACAAAAAGATAGAAAAGATAGATAAATGCCTTCAAAATAAGCCTCTTCGAGGGGGTAACCTCCTTTAAATTATACAAATGAACAATCCTTTGATGATACAAATGAAAAAACCTCCTTTCTATATATAGGAGTCTAAGGGGTCACAATATAACCAAAGTTGACCTAACAATAATAATATAAGGGCACAAAAATAACAATACTGGGCTTATATGGGGCACAATAATAACAATATAGGGACAATAGGGGTGCAACAATAACAATAAGGGATACAAAGAAAATAGTAATGGGGGAATCACTAGTATTATAGGGACCTAACACATAGCTATAATTAGATCGAGGGTCAATCAAAATAGAAATAACTTGATCACAAATCTTACCGTCCATCTCAATGATAGATTTCTGGACTTCTATCTTCCTGTTGTCCATTGCTCCATAGATACGTGGAATACGCTTACCAACATCCCCAACAGTCTGCACCTCCTGTGGACTGTATAGATGAGGCCTGTCACCTTGATTCTATGGAAAATATCTCTTAAGGTGTTCCTTGCCACATGTCGAACACTCCAACCGACAAATGCCCTCACCTCTATGTTGCTACTACGATCCATGTCCCTGTCTAGCTTTAGTAAAATTATTTTGCGGTTCTAAATTCTCTTTCTCATCTGCATTCAGAGGCCTTGTCCTCTTCGGCTGGCATTTACCTTTACCTTTGTCTTTTCCCTTCCATCATTGGTGAGATTCATTCTTACCCTTTGATTATTCATAGAGATGATTTAATTTCCCAATGACTTCCTCAAGTGGCTAAGCTTCATCATACTCAATCCGATCTCTTAATGATAATGGAAAACCACTGAAAAATCATCCAACTTTGGCCTTCTCATCAGAAAGATATGGTACATACCTCAATAACTCCAAAAACTTGGTCATCCACTATTCATCTGTCATTGATCCCATCTTTAGCTCATAAATTTCTTTATTCTTACTGTCACAGTAACTCTCTGATGAGTATTCCTTCCTAAAAAGCCTCTTGAACTCCTGCCAACTCAAGTAATTTGTCCTAATGTCTCTCACCTGCTTAACATCTTCCCACCAGATGTCTACTTTACTTTTCAAGTTGAAGATCGCTACTCTGGCCATCATGTTATCTGTGTAATCATGAAACTCAAAGAATTTGTTCAACCCAAGTATCCAAGCCTCTGCATCTTCTGGCTTCTTAACATTTCCATAAAAAGTAGGTGGCTTCACTTTCTTAAACTCATCCAACAAGTATCCCCTATCATTCCTCTTGTAAGGATGATAGTGATGATGATCATGGTGTCTATCATAACCAAAACTAGAATACTACGTGTACTTATTGCCCCTCCTATATAGAGTGTCCATCAACTTGTCATCTCTCATTGTGTCAGATATATCTGAATTATGTCTACTAGGAGACCTACTACCATATTCCCCATTAATTTTATCCTCATGCCCATGACTGATTTGAAGTGGCCTTATCGCTGCAGGTTTGACAAACTTTGAAGAAGTATAGCATTAACCTCTACTTGCTTCTCTTATGCTTGTATGATCCAGTCATTATCTACCTTACAACTCGTTATTTCTTCCTTTGATACTTTCAATGTATCTCCCAGATCATAAGAGTACCCCACACCATTCTTCCCATATGATTCATATGGAGATTCTATGTTGTCTACCACCTCGCTATCCATTTGATCTCTTTCTTGCAATTCATAATATGTGAGATAAACCAAATCACAATAAATCAGTGTACCTTAGTATAGCTCAGGGAGGATACCTTGTCTACAAGATCACCAAATCAGCGTGCTATAAGTATAACATAAACATAACAATATATAGACATATGAAAACAAATGTAACAACACATAAACATCTATCTAGTAGGGTCTAATCATCAATGCAAGGCCATATCAACAATGCATGCTATGACCTCATTCATAACAACAACCATTACTCCTTTGTACACATCGCCACATTCAACCATCAACATGCATAATCAATGCCTAACAAACTATAGATATGCATAGATGCATGTCGTCGAGAATAAGCAACCAATTCTTGTAATCAAACTACAAGACTAATATATGTAATCAAAACATTTGAGAATGTGCCTCACGTACAAGGACGTAAGTGGGTGACATAAAATCAACATGTATGCAACATATAACCATTTATGTAACCAGTCACATACTTCTAATGATGCATTCCATAAAATCAACATCAAGTTCCTCATGTCAACCTTATTATAATCATAGTAAATCTTCAAGCAAATGCAACAATCACATGGAATGTAAGTGTAAGAGACACACATGCAACTGACATGCATGCATGACCAACACACACTGCCCATCCAATCTGAGGTGTGAACCATGCTCTGATACCACTCTGTGGTATCATATATGACACAAAGAGAACAAAATCAGACCTAAAGAGAGCACAAGCATGCTCAGATACCTGTCTGTAACAACCTCCTCCCACATCTACCCAAGTAACTAGCCAACCATGGTAAACATGAGACGAGAGGCTACAATGATTGGATTTGACTTCCTATGTGACCTTAAGGAAGTGGAATCAATGGAAGCATCACACACAATCATCCAACATCAGCTTCAGAATCCTCAAGAGACATGTTCGTTACTAAGAAAAAACGTCCTTGGGTCCCACTGATCTTCTTGACATCTTAGGCCTCATTCGCTCCCATACTATAGGCATGAGAGCATCCACAAACCCAAAGTCACTCTCACAGGCTTGCTTTCTAGTGACTAGAGACTAAAATTGTTAGTTTTGTGCCAACGACCCCAACATTTAAGACACTTTTTTAGGCCCAGAGCCTAGGTCACTGCCCAGAATGGGGTGATAACATAAAATTAGTATAAGTACAAGGAAACAATGATGCTAGAGCATTAAGTTGAACAAGACCTTTACGAGGCCCCTACTAGCCATGACACGAACTCTATCAAACAAATTGTCAACAACAAAATAAAGTGTAGGGATATCATACTTATCTGAGAATTGCTAGAACTACTATTCCCTCATTCCAGTTGATGTCATAAAACATTCATTTAACTAGCATAATAAGGATAAAAATATCATAAACATATCATTCATTAGGTCCACATATAATCCTTTAGAATTCTCATAGAAATACAAGGATAAATAACCTTCCATTAATGATGAAAAATCCAAACCTGAGATGGGACTTCCACATTCCACCCAACCATAGAATGGTTGAGCCAAATCTCTGTTCATTCTTTCACCCCTATGTCATATTCCAAGCATGAATGTGGGACTCAAACCAAAAGAACTCAACCAAGGCATACAAAGGCTACATCACCTCACCCTTATCAATAGAAACTAGGTTTCACCATAATCCATCCCAAATAATGAGGTCAACACAATGAAGACATCATAACAGGCTTTATCACGATATCCACCTGATCACTAGGCCAAACAATCATGGATGCCACTGGATTTCTCTCCCCACACCATGAGCAATTTTTTTGTCTCTTAGTCTCTCAAGATTTACCACAATCCAAACCCACATCATTAGGCCCTGAACCGAGACACACTCTCTAGGATTTACTGCATATCCCAAACCCATGATTACTAGGCCCAATGGAGAGAAAATTCCATCTTGGCTTTACTGTATATCCTGTCATTCACCAACAATTATTCTTAGGCCTACCGAGGAAACATAATCCTAGATTTATTGCAATGCATGGTGTAGCTCAGGGGTCACTAGGCCAGTGGCTTTACCATGATCCACATTTTAGTTCAAGGACTACTAGGCCATGTTCTCTATCATTCACAAATCCACCCGAGTTAGCTCCAAATCCATCCGGCAAACGAGCTCAACCAAAACATGAGAACCCCATCACATCATGACTATCCATAAATGAGAAGGCTAGGATAAAAACACTATTAAATCTAGCAAAACCCATTCCACAACAACAAAAGAACCACATGCAATACCATGCATGCCAAATCTTGTAAGGAAAATACATATGCAATTCGATACCTGAAATGAGGCATGTTGTTGCTACTTGATCCTACCTTTCCTTTCTTGACCTTTTCTTCCTCTCACCATCTTTTCACTTCTTGATCCAATGCCAAAATTATCCAAGAAAACTCTAGGAGTCCAAGAGTATGAGAGAGAGAGAGAATAATGAGAGAGTTAGAATAGTGCACTAATAAAAGGTTACCAACTAATCATCATAAGCCTTTTTGTGAATGAGGTCTCTATTTTCTACATTTTCCATTATTTTCCTTGATTTTATTCCTCACATGCACCTTTCACCTCCTTTTTCTCCTAATTTTCATTATTTTCATAAATAATTATGCCAAAAAAGCCATTTTTTCTTTCCAAAGCCTTATCCATAACCATTGTCAATTTCCTTAGCCATAAACAACGAAATGAACACCCCTAGCATGTATTTCCGAACATTCAACTTGGAATAATTGTCCCATCAACCATGGTTATTGTTTTTTCCTTTATTAACTTTTATTTCATGGAAATTTCACCAGCGTTGTTACACATGTATTCACATTACACCACTCTATATAGTATTAGTTACATTTTTTGTGAGATAAATAGGGTTCATTCATGTTAATTAAAATCCAATGAAAATTTCCACATGGCTAAAGATTAATTTTAATGAAGATTATAGAAGTGGCTCTTATTTTACTTCTCGAAACTTTTGCTCTCAATTTTCAATATTGGACATGAAGTGTCCCTGAAGCACATGAAAAACATTGTTTTTTATTTTTAGAGGTAGAGTAAAATTTTATTGTTAAACCATGAGTTAATGGTATTCCTAATGATATATGCTAAATTGTTTTTCAGAGATATGTATATGATATTCATAGCTTCCTTTTGTTGATATGAACAAATACATTTTCTATTATTTATTTAGAGATTTACTCAACGATTTTATTAAGATATGGAATTGGGTGATTTTTTAGGGAAAACAATGGAATCATATTTACAATCTCTATTTCTTATTAAGGCATTGACATGAAAAACTTACTTGGGCTACAAACATTAAAAACGAATTGTAATTAGAAATTAATTTTGGATTAGTTTTTACTCTTTAGGGACAATAAAGGCATCATCCTTATAATCTCGATTCCTTGTTAATGCATTGATAAAAACTAGGTAATTGAGCTAGAGAGTTCCCTATAAATTGAAATTACTTGTGTATTTGGTAGCCTAGTGGTAGAAGAAGACTCTTAAATCATTATCAAATCCATTACTAAATAAACTGATGGTGATTCATTAGAAAAATCCATTACAACATGTGTTTCGTAATGGGTATGGAAACAATAGTAGCATACCTATTCATATTTTTTATTCAACCATCTCATGTCAAATGAAAAATCAATAAATTACTAGACAACTTGCAAATGAAGGCCTATATATTAACTAGAATAATAGACAAAATAGATGGCTTTTAATGAAAAAGAAGACCGACCTTACATTTCTAAAGAGATGCAGAGATTCATCAAAATTAATTATATATGTCGGCTAAGCATCTTTATATATATAATTGGAAAAATAAGACCAGTCTTTCAATACTCGATTTCAACGAAACTGATGACTCTTAATGAAAAAGAAGATTGACCTTACATTTCTAAAGAGTTGCATAGATTCATCAAAATTAATTATATATGTCTTCTAAGCATCTCTATATATATAATTGGAGAAATAATACTAGTCTTTCAATACTCTTTCACATCCTGAAGATGAACCACCGTTGCTGGTTTGCAACTTCAATGAAAAAGACAAAGACAAGATACTCACCCAATACGGAAGGGATATTATGAAAGAAGTTCGCAGATTTGAACGAAACAAATGGCTCTTAATGAAAAATAAGACTGACCTTACATTTCTAAAGAGATGCAGAGATTCATCAAAATTAATTATATATGTCGGCTAACCATCCCTATATATATAATTGGAAAAATAAGACCAGTCTTTTAATACTCTTTCACATCCTGAAGCCGAACCATCGTTGTTGGTTCAAAACGTCGATGAAAAAGACAAAGAAAATATACTCACCCAATACGGAAGGGAGATTACAAAGAAGTTTGCAAATTTGAATGAAAGAGATGGCTCTTAATGAAAAAGAAGACTGAATTACACTTCTAAAGAGATGCAGAGATTCATCAAAATTAATTATATCTATCGGCTAAGCATCTCTATATATATAATTGGAAAAGTAAGACCAGTCATTCAATACTCTTTCAGATCCTGAAGATGAACCACCATTGTTGGTTCGAAACGTCGATGAAAAGGATAAAGACAAGATACTCACCCAATACGGAAGGGAGATTATGAAAAAAGTTCGCAGATCTTAACAAAACAGATGGCTCTTAATGAAAAAGAAGACTGACCTTTCATTTCTAAAGAGATGCAGAGATTCATCAAAATTAAATATATCTGTCGGCTAAGAATCTCTATATATATAATTGGAAAACCAAGACCAGTCTTTCAATACTCTTTCACATCCTGAAGATGAACCACCATTGCTGGTTCGAAACGTCGATGAAAAATACAAAGACAAGATACGCACCCAATACGAAAGGGAGATTATGAAAGAAGTTCGCAGATTTGAACGAAACAGATGGCTCTTAATGAAAAAGAAGACTCACCTTACATTTCTAAAGAGATGTAGAGATTCATCAAAATTAATTATATATGTCGGCTAAGCATCTCTATATATATAATTGGAAAAATAAGACTAGTCTTTCAATACTCTTTCACATCCTGAATATGAACCACCGTTGCTGGTTCAAAACATTGATGAAAAAGACAAAGACAAGATACTCACCCAATACACAAGGGAGATTATGAATGAAGTTCGCAAATTTGAACGAAACAGATGGCTCTTAATGAAAAAGAAGACTGACCTTAAATTTCTAAAGAGATGCAGAGATTCATCAAAATTCATTATATCTGTCAACTAAGAATCTCTATATATAATTGGAAAAATAAGATGAGTCTTTCAATACTCTTTCACATCCTGAAGATGAACCATCGTTGTTGGTTGGAAACATCGATGAAAAAGACAAAGACAAGATACTCACCCAATACGGAAGCGAGATTCTGAAATAAGTTCACAGACTCGAACGAAACAGATGGCTCTTAATGAAAAGGAGGCCTGACCTTACATTTCTAAAGAGATGCAGAGATTCATCAAGATTAATTATATATGTTGGCTAAGCATTTGTATATATATAATTGGAAAAATAAGATCAATCTTTTAATACTCTTTCATATCCTAAAGTTGAACCATCATTGCTAGTTCGAAACGTCAATGAAAAAGAAACCTTATGCGATGGATCCGGAAGATAAACTAAACAATGATGAAACTCGCAGAAACCTCAAAGACAAGATACTCACCCAATACATAAGGGAGATTATGAAAGAAGTTCGCAAATTTGAACGAAACAGATGGCTCTTAATGGAAAAGAAGACTGACCTTACATTTCTAAAGAGATGCAGATATTCGTCAAAATTAATTATATTTGTCGGCTAAGGATCTCTATATATATAATTGGAAAAATAAGACCAGTCTTTCAATACTCTTTCACATCTTGAAGATGAACCACCGTTGCTAGTTCGAAACGTCGATGAAAAGGAATCCTTATGCGATGGATCCGGAAGATAATCTAAATAATGATGAGACTTGCAAAAACATCAAAGGCAAGATACCCACCCAATATGGAAAGGATATTATGAAAGAAGTTGGCAGATTTGAACGAAACATATGGCTCTTAATGAAAAAGAAGACTGACCTTACATTTGTAAAGAGATGAAGAGATTCATCAAAATTGATTATATCTGTCAGCTAACCATCTCTATATATATAATTGGAAAAATAAGACAAGTCTTTCAATACTCTTTCACATCCTGAAAATGAACCACTGTTGTTGGTTCGAAACGTCAATGAAAAAGAATCCTTATGCAATGGATGCATAAGATAATCTAAACAATGATGAAACTTGCAGAAACCACAAAGATAAGAAACTCACCCAATACGAAAGGGAGATTATGAAAGAAGTTCGTAGATTTGAACAAAACAAATGGCTCTTAATGAAAAAGAAGATTGACCTTACATTTCTAAAGAGATGTAGAGATTCATCAAAATTAATTATATATGTTGGCTAAGCATCTCTCTATATATAATTGGAAAAATAAGACCAATCTTTCAATACTCTTTCACATCCTGAAGATGAACCACCGTTGTTGGTTCGAAATGTCGATGAAAAGGAATGCTTATGTCATGGATCTAGAAGATAATCTAAACAATGATGAAACTCGCAGAAAACTCAAAGACAAGATACTCACCCAATACGGAAGGGAGATTATGAAAGAAGTTCGCAGATTTGAACGAAACAGATGGCTTTTAATGAAAAAGAAGACTGACCTTACATTTCTAAAGAGATGCAAAGATTCATCAAAATTAATTATATCTGTTGGCCAAGCATCTCTATATATATAATTGCAAGAATAGGACCAGTATTTCAATACTCTTTCACATCCTGAAGATGAACCACCGTTGCTGGTTCGAAATGTCAATGAAAAAGAATCCTTATGCGATGGATCTGGAAGATAATCTAAACAATGATGAAACTCACAGAAACATCAAAGACAAGATACTCACCCAATATGGAAGGGATATTATGAAAGAAGTTCATAGATTTGAACAAAACAGATGGCTCTTAATGAAAAAGAAGACTGACCTTACATTTCTAAAGAGATGCAGAGATTCATCAAAATTAATTATATCTATCGGGCAAGCATCTATATATATATAATTGGAAAAATAATACCAGTCTTTCAATACTCTTTCACATCCTGAAGATGAACCACCGTTGTTGGTTTGAAACATCGATGAAAAAGAATCCTTATGTGATCGATCTGAAAGATAAACTAAACAATGATGAAACTCGTAGAGACCTCAAAGACAAGATACTCACCCAATATAGAAAGGATATTATGAAAGAAGTTCGCAGATTTGAACAAAACAGATGGCTCTTAATGAAAAAAAGACTGACCTTACATTTCTAAAGAGATGCATAGATTCATCAAAATTAATTATATCTGTCGGCTAAGCATATCTCTATATATAATTGGAAAAATAAGGCCAATCTTTCAATACTGTTTTACATCCTGAAGATGAACCATCGTTGCTGGTTCGAAACATTGATGAAAAAGAATCCTTATGCGATGGATCCAGAAGATAATATAAATAATGATGAAACTTGCAGGAGCCTCAAAGACAAGATTCTCACCCAATACGGAAGGGATATTATGAAGGAAGTTCACAGATTTGAACGAAATACATATCTATTAATGAAAAAGAAGGCCGACCTTACATTTGTAAAGAGATATAGAGATTCATCAAAATTTATTATATCTTCTGGCTAAGCATATCTATCTATATAATTGGAAAAATAAGAACGATCCTTCAATACTCTTTCACATCCTGAAGATGGACCACTGTTGCTGGTTCGAAATGTCGATGAAAAAGAATCCTTATGTGATGGATCTAGAAGATAAGATAAACAATGATGAAACTTGCAGAAACCTCAAAGACAAGATACTCACCCAATATGGAAGGGAGATTATGAAAGAAGTCCGCAGATTTGAACGAAACAGATGGCTCTTAATGAAAAAGAAGACTGACCTTACATTTCTAAAGAGATGCAGAAATTCATCAAAATTAATTATATCTGTCGGCTAAGCAGCTCTATATATATAATTGAAAAAATAAGACCAATATTTCAATACTCTTTCACGTCTTGAAGATGAACTACCTTTGCTAGTTCAAAACATCGATGAAAAAGAATCCTTATGTGATGGATCCGGAAGATAATCTAAATAATGATGAAACTCATAGAAACCTCAAAGACAAGATACTCACCCAATATGGAAGGGAGATTATGAAAAAAGTTCTCAGATTTGAATGAAAAAGATGGCTCTTAATGAAAAAGAAGTCTGACCTTACATTTCTAAAGAAATGCAGAGATTCATCAAAATTAATTATATCTGTCAGCTAAGCATCTCTATATATAATTGGAAAAATAAGACCAGCCTTTCAATACTCTTTCACATCCTGAAGATGAACTGTTGTTTCTAGTTCGAAATGTCGATGAAAAAGAATCCTTATGCTATGGATCTAGAAGATATTCTAAACAATCATGAAACTCACAGAAACCTCAAAGACAATATACTCACTGAATACATAAGGGATATTATGAAAGAAGTTCGCAGATTTGAACAAAACATATGGCTCTTAATGAAAAAGTAGGTTGACCTTATATTTCTAAAGAGATGTAGAGATTCATCAAAAATAGTTATATCTGTCAGCTAAGCATATCTATATATATAACCGGAAAAATAAGACCAGTCTTTCAATACTCTTTCACATCCTAAAGATGAACCAGGTTTGCTGGTTTGAAAAGTTGATGAAAAATAATCCTTATGCGATGGATGTGGAAGATAATCTAAATAATGATGAAACTCGTAGGAACCTCAAACACAAGATACTCACCCAATATGGAAGGGAGATTATGAAATAAGTTCGCAGAATTGAACGAAACAGATGGCTCTTAATGAAGAAGAGGACTGACCTTACATTTTCTAAAGAGATGTAGAGATTCGTCAAAATTAATTATATCTCTCGACTAAGCATCTATATATATATAATTGGAAAAATAAGACCAGTCTTTCAATACTCTTTCACATCCTGAAGATGAACCACCATTGTTGGTTCGAAACATCGATGAAAAAGAATCCTTATGCAATGGATCCGAAAGATAATCTAAACAATGATGAAACTCGCAGAAACCTCAAAGAAAAGATACTCACCCAATACAAAAGGGAGATTAAGAAAGAAGTTCGCATATTTAAACGAAAAAGATGGCTCTTAATGTAAAAGAAGACTGACCTTACATTTGTAAAGAGATGTAGAGATTCATCATAATTAATTATATCTGTTGGCTAAGCATCTCTATATATATAATTGGAAAAATAAGACCAGTCTTTCAATACTCTTTCATATCCTGAAGATGAACCACCATTGCTGGTTCAAAATGTCGATGAAAAAGAATCTTTATGTGATGGATCTGGCAGATAATATAAACAATGATGAAACTTGCATAAACCTTAAAGAAAAGATACGCACCCAATATGGAAGGGAGATTGTGAAAGAAGTTCGCAGATTTGAACAAAACAGATGGCTCTTAATGAAAAAAAATATTGACCTTACATTTCTAAAGAGATGCAGAGGTTCATCAAAATTAATTTTATCTATCATCTAAGCATCTCTATATATATAATTGGAAAAATAATACCAGTCTTTCAATACTATTTCACATCCTGAAGATGAACCATCGTTGTTGGTTCGAAACTTCGATGAAAAATAATCCTTATGCGATGGATCCAGAAGATAATCAAAACAATGATGAAACTCACAGAAACCTCAAAGACAAGATACTGACCCAATACGAAAGGGATATTATGAAAGAAGTTCGCATATTTGAATGAAACAGATGTCTCTTAATGAAAAGGAAGACTAAACTTACATTTCTAAAGAGATGCAGAGATTCATCAAAATTAATTATATCTGTCGGATAAGGATCTCTATATATATAATTGGAAAAATAAGACCAGTCTTTCAATACTCTTTCAAATCCTGAAGATGAACCACCGTTTTTGGTTCGAAACATCGATGAAAAAGAATCCTTATATGATGGATTGGGAAGATAATATAAAAAATGATGAAACTCGTAGAGACCTCAAAGACAAGATACTCACCCAATATGGAAGGGAGATTATGAAAGAATTTCGCAGATTTGAACGAAACAGATGGCTCTTAATGAAAAAGAAGATTGACCTTACATTTGTAAAGAGATGCAGAGACTCATCAAAATTAATTATATCTATTAGCTAAGCATCTCTATATATATAATTGGAAAAATAAGACCAGTCTTTCAATACTCTTTCACATCTTGAAGATGAACCACCATTGTTGGTTCGAAACGTCGATGAAAAAGAATCCTTATGTGATGGATCCGGAAGATAATCTTAACAATAATAAACAAGACATAGATATTTGAAAAGACATCCATAATATCAATCAAGGAGATTTTACACACCCATATAGGGTGATAGGTAGGATTGATGTTAGCACATTCATTATGGTAGGTGGTGAAGGAATGCCAATTATTCATGCATGGCAGTGGAGATTGGGAATGATGGATCTAATCACACCTTCGAGAATCTATCTCAAGATTATCCCACATGAGAAAATCATGAGGATGTACTTGATATTACAAGTAATGCATTATGGAGAAACAATGATCTTAATTAGGTTTGTGAGTTCATTCTCCTCCTAACTATCACCATGAATCCTAGTGGTTTTGTTAACCAATCAATAATGCGCAATCTCTATAGCTGATAACAAAGGAATAAGGTAATGGTGGATAACAAAGGAATAATCCAATGGTGGAAGGAATAGATGCATGTACCAAATATTGAATTCATCTCCTATTTATGAGGCCAATGTCTTGAAGAACTAGGAGAGGGAGGTAGAAGACGAAATTACACCAAAACCATAGAAAACAAAATAGCCAAGGACTAATTTCACGAGGATTTTAAAGCTCACTTAAAATGTAAGAGCATCCACTTCCATATATGCCATCTTAAGCCTTCAACATTGCGAATGGAGATTCTATTAGTCATAAATCCATTATCATCCAACATATGGAGAATCTGGAGGACAAGGCCCAAGGCAAAAAGGGAAACCGCTAGTCGCAAACATTTTGACAAGAAAGTAGAGGGAAATGTGTTAGATATTGGGTTCTCACGGAGACAAGCAATCCACTACTCTCTCGCAGTAGATATATATTAGGACACTACTTAAGGAAATACTATGTTATTCTAAACACCTTAATAGAGCTTGCAAGCCATCATAAACACGTTCTCCTAGTTATTATCTAATTGAAGCAACTTGAGAAAATCGGTTGCATAGTAAATTATTGATCTCCTTAACAAGTAACTCTAAAATAAACTTTGTTTGTTTTGTCATGCATTCAATGACACTTTGAGACAAAGTTTGGTGTGTGGCTTTAAGGTTTGAATAAGCTAACAATGATAGTTCCTAACCATTTTGGTTTATTAGAGGTAATGGGAGATCTAAACATACATTACAAAATCTAAACCTACATTACAAAATCTTAACATAGTAAACGTCACTTTTATACCAAAAAAAATTATACATATAATTACTTTTTCGTTTGTATGACATGTCAACTTCTTTCCATCACTCTAAAAAAATATATATATATGTGATTATATCTTTACACATTTATTACTAAAGGAAAATATCAAAATATTTATATGAATCTTAAAATTTTCATTTCACTCTCTAAAATATTTAGATTTTGTAAATTTATATAATACTTCGTCGATTCCAATATAAAATTAATATAGGCGGAAATAGATATAGAATATAGAATAACAAATAGAATCACTCATATAAACCTAGTTTAGTGTTATATTTATTAATGAAAAAACACTAAGAAAGGAATCCTACAATATAATTATAAGATATATATTTAAGTTTGTTAATATAATTTAAAGATAAAATTTTTCGAAAATATAAAATAACCGTTAATTTAAGTATAAAAAAATACAAAATTATAAAATAAGTACGTAATGTTGTTTAATTTTGATTTAAATCCGTGGTTATTTATATTTTTATTTTTTTTATGTTTTTGAGATATTTATTGAAATAATTAGTATAATTTTCGTGTATATTTATAGTCTGAAAAAAATTAAACATTATATTTAATAGTATATTTTAAGTAACTAAAACTCAAATGACTCTTAGGTTAAATTTCAACCAAAACATTAAACAAATAAAAATATACTTAAAATAATAAAACAAATCACAAAACACACCATTTCTCTATAATAGCAACCCATGATATAATTTCAGAATTACTTCCTAACATATTTCTTTTAAATCATAACGTAACGTGACACATGGTCACAAAGTCACTCCAAAAAGTTTAAAAAGTAATTATAAGAGGAAGGAAAGTGTACAAGGTGGATGGCAATTGCTGTTCTATCGTAGTGTCCATCTCTACCTGATGACCTTGGATAAGGAGAACTAATAACTACAAAAATCACGCATGAGTTGACTTTAGTGTAAGATATATCACTAAAGTAGACCCCTGTTGCTTGGTGTTGTGGGAAGAAGCGAGTTTAGTTTCGCGATTATTCTGGCACACTAAGTGGCGAGTTAAGTGTCAGATATTTAACTAAAGTAGACCACTGTTGTTTGGATTATGGGAAGAATCTGCCATATTTCCACAATGTGGTGGCGGTTACTTATTGTATAAATATTTATAAATTTATAATATATTCCTACGTATTGCTTTCACAGTTGTTTGGAATGGTGGGAAAGAATCTGCCATACTTCACAATAATGGTGGCGGTTAAATTAATTAATTAATATATAGATAAATTTATATTTCTTTCACAGTGTTGGGAGGTGAGAAGAATCTGCCGTACTTTCACATAAGTGGCAGTTAAATTTATTATAAATATATATAAATTTATAATATATTCTTATCGTATTGCTTTTCACTGTGTTTGGATTGTGGGAAGAATCTGCCCTACTTTTCACAATTATGGTGGCCGTTAGCTTTATTGCATTAAATATTTATAAATTTATAATATATTCATATCGTATTGCTTTTCAATTGAGGTGAGTGTAAATTTTCAATATTCGTTTGCTGGTGTAAGATGTGGTTATTAAGTTTATGCAAGATTTTAAGAGTGCCTCTTGCGGACATTGTTCTTCTACGAGAGTTCCAAAAATAAAAAGTACAACAGGATTGGATGCTCTGTTTCTCTCTCTAGTCCCCTAATGGTTTTTTTTGATGGAGCAGCCTAACGCAATTTTTCTGGCCGTGGAGTTTATATAATTATCAGTGAGCATTTTCACTACAGAATGGCGTGGAATGTTGGTAATGGGACAAATATCTTGGCGGAGATGATGGCCTTTGCGGGCTTGCTCGCTTTCTGCATTTATTTCGACATCCACTCCATTTCCATTTTTGGGGATTCCAAGTTATGGGTAGATCATGTAAACTGTAAATGCTTCATCGGATGCCCTCACCTTGCTGGTTGGTTGGAGAGAGTCATGTTTTTTTGGAGCCTTATGGTGGGTAGCTCTATTCAGCACATCTACAGGTCTAGGAATTAGGTTGCAGAGTGTTGAATTAGGTTGCAGAGTGTCTATCTAAGCAGGGTCTTCTACTTGGTATAGGTATCTGGTCTCTACAGGTATTGGCATATGGGGAATCTTACTTCATACATGATTTATGTATCCCATGCTTCTAACTTTTTCTATGGATTCAATGTTCATGCTTATGGTCTGCATCCTTTTTTGTTTTTCTCTCGAATACGGTCTCATATGATCGACTCCACTGCTGATTGCACGCTCCTCGTGGGTTGCTGAAGATATTTCTGCCAATATCCATTTCTTATCTGAGTTTATTGTACAATTTTTTTGGCACTGAACATCTCCCCTAGTTCATGTACTGATATGTATGTTACTATTTTGTTATTGTATTATCCTGGATCAACATAATACAATCTCGCTTTTTTCTTCCTGAAAGTTTATGCAAGATTTTATAAAGTTTTCATTAAGATTGTTTGTTTGGGTAAGATGCGGTTATTAAGAATATGTTAGATTTTATAAAGTTTTCATTAAGATTGTGTCAGATTAGAGGGAGAATTTTCATCTAGATAGTATAAGATTTTGATTGAGTTATCATCAAGATTGTGTTAAATTTATTAAAATATGATGAAGTTACTAATATTTTGATGAAGATATTATTAAAATTATGTCATATTTGATATAGTTATTATTAAATTTGTGCAAAATTGATTAAATTCTAAAAATTATCTGGTAAATTTTTATTCTCACTCTAAATCCGAAATTTAAACTTAAAATTCCAAAAAAAATGAACTCCACACAAACAATTAATATACTTCATTAAACAATTGATATACTTCATTAAATATATTTAATAGTAAACATATCACAAAATTTAATTTTCCAAAAACATAAAATAAAACTATTAAAATTTTACATTTTCATAAAAACACAAAACATATTATTAATATCATTTTCAAATAATAATATATTAATAAAAATATAATCATATGTAATCCCAAAACAACCCAAAAATTGAAGCGTAATTTTCTTCCAACAACGCCTGATTTAAATACGATGAGGAAAAACCAAAACCAAAAAAAAACAAATAACACACCAAATGTTAGCAAGTGTAACACAATATCAAATAGAGAACTTGTTATCAATCAATATTTCGTGAGATTACATGGAATTGTTATAAATATTGAACAAAGTATATTAATTTATTAATAACATAAAAATATTTATTTAAATATATTACTTGTGATACTAATTTTACTTATTTCTAGAAATAAAATAATATTAATAATAAAAATATTAAATTTATTTTGTTACCTTGGTCCTAGGGTCAAATTCAACCTCGTAAAAAGATATTATTAATTGTTTATTTAATAACCTTATAAACAAATAAAATAAGATATTACATAAAAGGTAAGGATTATAATTTTACTAATGAATTAACATACCTTTAATAATAATTCATACATATGGTTAGTTATTAATTTAAGAACCTATGACCATTAGAATTATATATTTATTCATTTACTCCTAACATCCTATTTTTTAGGAATATGAATGGAATTCAAGGCCTCCATTAGTATTAATTTATTAATAACATAAAGATATTTATTTAAATATATTACTTGTGATACTAATTTTACTTATTTCTAGAAATAAAATAATATTAAAATTATGAAAATAATAAAAATATTAAATTTATTAATATAATTTGTTACCTTGGTCCTAGGGTCAATTATAGCCATTTTATAGCCGTTTGAGTCTCTGCTCTGTGTATTTAACTTGCTAGGCCAGATTTGTCTTCAACTTGCCCTGAGGATGAACCACACTAGTTGGTTAGAAACTCGTCGACAAAGGTCTTTCTCATGTGATTTACGCCGAAGCTCTTCTTACAACAATAATGGATCACAGAAGCCTCAATTCTACAATATACAAAATGTTATCCAAAGTTTTACCATCATAATAATGTTAATATTGCAATCACAATATGGAATAGAACTTGCTATCATCAATAATCCATTAGATTACATGGAGTTGTTAAAAATATTTGACGGAAGCGTAATTTCTTCCAACACTACTTATTTAATACGATGGAGAAATGATGAAAATTAAAATAGCAGAAGGAAAGCATTTGAACAAAGTAACACACCAAATGTTATCCAGGTTTTACAATTATAACAATGTTAATATTGTAATCACAATATCAAATAGAACATATGGTATGAGATTCCATGGAGTTTTTATAAATATTTGCTGAGGTTTTATTAGAAAGATTATATAAGATTTGATAAAGCAGGTTTAAATGTAAAATGTTGTCACTATGTTTTTTAAGATTTAATGGAACTTTTTTAGTGTAGTTTTTGTAAAATTTAATGGAACTTTTTTAATTATTAGATTATGTGAAAGGTTGTGAGAGACATCATAAATTTCACTTTAAATTTCACATATATAAGCCTTTTCAATCAAATTTAAACCTAAAACTTTATAGAAATTTAACTTAAAATAATATACATCTAGTTAAATATATTTAAATAAACCACAGATACACAACATTTTCCAAAAACAAAAATAGAACCATTAAAAATATTATTTAAAAAAATATATGACTACTAACTGGAAAACACTGTAAGAATATACCAAATATCTCCAATTCCTTCAGACGATAGCAAAGGTTTAACAGTGAAGAAATTACCCAAACAAATTAAGACAGTAAAGGATCTCCAATTCCTTCAGAATATACCAAATATCTCCAATTCCTTCAGACGATAGCACAGGTTTAACAGTGAAGAAATTACCCAAACAAATTAAGACAGTAAAGTAAAGGAAAACATGTGCACAAATTATAATAACATACCAAATATTAACGATGTTTTGAAACCATAACAGCCCTAAAACTGCAATCTCAATATCAAAATAGACCTTACAATATATAAATTAAGTTTTCATGCAAACATGACCATAAAACATGACAATGGTCTTGAAATAAACCATGATGATGGGCTTTAAGCTATTAATTCCTTGCCCTCAGAGGCCTCGGTTAAGCACATTCCTTAAATGCAGCTGAAATGCAGTGATTAGCTTCAAAGTAAGATGCAGCGCATTCAAATTTCATTGCTTTTGAGTAAGTATATATATATATCTATATATATATATATAATTTATGGGTTAGAGTTTAAAGAATAACGGTGGGATTATGGTAATTAATTTTAAATACCAATATTTTAGAGGTTAGAGTTGATGATAAGACTTGTTTTCATATTGCTTGTATTTTCGTATATTATAGTACACTATGGCTGTATGGGTGATTTCTCTAGAAATTTAAACCTGGATGATTCCAAACACCAAAACTCCAAAAGCCAAAATTAGTAATGGAAATTGCTTTCATATTTCATGTATCATCCTACACTACCTGCTTATAGTGATGCCCTCATCTATTTAAACACGAATAGTTTAAAGAATAACGGTGGGATTATGGTAATTAATTTTAAATACCAATATTTTAGAGGTTAGAGTTGATGATAAGACTTGTTTTCATATTGCTTGTATTTTCGTATATTATAGTACACTATGGCTGTATGGGTGATTTCTCTAGAAATTTAAACCTGGATGATTCCAAACACCAAAACTCCAAAAGCCAAAATTAGTAATGGAAATTGCTTTCATATTTCATGTATCATCCTACACTACCTGCTTATAGTGATACCCTCATCGATTTAAACACGAATATGATTACTGCAAATAAATTCCAAACACTAAAATATTTTATAATAAAAAATACTTTTGACTTTGGAATTAATTTAAAATTACTTTAGATCTTTATTGTGAAAAGCTTCTCTTGAGCATGCTATGTGCCGTCTTCTCAGCCTCCCATTTCTTCTTTTGTCCCGCAATAAAGTCCTCTGCCCCGTCCACATTTTCAGTAGCCGGTGGCCTTAACCTGTAGCTCTCCACCGTCTTTATTGACATCAATCTCTCCATCTCCGATATTAATCCTTCCATCTCCAATTTCTTTCTTGGTCTCGCAATGAGTTTTTCCGCGTCCTTGTCCACATGTACTTCCTCAGCTGCTGGTTTAACAGCATGAATAACTTTACCTGAATATGCTGCATTGCGTCCTCCAATTTCAACGCAGGCCGGCACTGAGTTATGATCATGAGAAAAATTGTTGTTTTTCTCACCAACAGGAGGCTCGGCGAATCGGACCTTCTTTTTGGATTTGGATTGCGTTGCCATAAGTGCCACAGAAATCTAAAATTTTACTTCAGATGTAAGTGGATATCTACTCCTTGCTTCAAACAATGTTGGCCTGCATGGCGATATATAGTCATTTATAAGTAGCAGCTTAGCTTAGATATTAAGCTAGTAAAATTAATTAGAGAAGAGTAGATTAGAGAATAAGCTAGTAAAATTATATTTATTTATTCGTAAGTTGTCACGCTCTTTCATATTCCTTCCAAACAATTCCACTCATTCTTTTTCATATTCCTTCCCATCAATTCCACTCATTCGATTCGGATTACGCAAGTTTGATTTCCCTCTGCGATGAACATCATCACACGTGAATATTCCACGTTACATTTGTTAGAATTTAAAGTCTTCTTATGTAAATTTTACATAGCTGTAAAAAATGGAAAAGGATATCTGCATATAATATGATTTGATTTTTATGTTAGTAAAGTTTAGTTGATTTGGAATGTTATAGCGGTAGTTATGATCTAATTAAAGGAAATAGAGAATGCTAAGAAGTGCTCAAGTTAGTGTTCTATTGGTTGGTTAATGATTTTTATGTTAGTAAAGTTTAGTTGATTTGGAATGTTATAGCGGTAGTGATGATCTAATTAAAGGAAAATAAAGAATGCTAAGAAGTGGTCAAGTTAGTGGTCGTATTTGTTGGTTAATTATAGTTGGGTTTACTCACAAGTTATACCAGTAAGAGTGGCAATTTATAAATGGATGTTTACCATCTTAAAATAAATATTAATCAAATTTTAGGGATGAGTATCATTGTTTTCAATGATGTTTACTATTTTAAAATAAATAGTAATCAAGTTTTAGGGAATTTAATGATTTATTGTGTTATTACTCATTGCAAAATGTGTTTTTAGTAACCCAAATGTTGCAAAAGAGAAGAAACGTTCATAGCCATTTCCAAATTTGCAGAATCACTCAAAGCCAAATCAGAACCCATCCATTGCATAGTGCTCAGAACGAGCTTTCTAATGTTATATGGAACTCCTCAAATGGACCCTAGAATCAGAAGATATGGCATGTTAAATTTGGGGGTTTTATTACCTTTGAAAGGAGGAAAAACAACATATCGGAGGATTAGGCAGCATGGCAAGATAGAGTATATCAGCGATCAATGATCACTAATATTGCAGATCAGAGATCCAAGGGAGCGATTAGGAATATTAGTGCATAGTACGTCAATGATAGGGGGGTCCATGGAAATTGATGATCAGGGATCGCGCTCAGAACATCATGGCTTATCAGTGCATCACGCATTAAAGTTACAATGAATCAGAGGTCCAAGGGTGAATCAGCAATCAACGATACAACAGAGCAAGACATGTCGAAAACCGATAGTCGATAAACATAAATCATCGGGAAAGGGCCAAAAACATTAAACAAAGGATATCAATGCAAAATGAGGGGTAGGCGAGCATTTTTCTCTCTCCTCCAAGAGGCCATGTGGCAGAATATTATTGGATCCAGTAAAGACACGGTGGCGTTGACATCAGCATGATGTGGTAGTATGGAGGACTTGTGACATGTAGATCTGGAATTTTCAAAGGTCCAAAGAGGGAATATCAGGGCAACTTGTGTTGCCACTCAAGAGGTGTCACGTAGTAGTGATGACGTCACGTTGACAATCGCAAATCAGAGGTCGAGGCTTATCGACACTTTGTAACATTGCGCGCACATGGGAAAGTGTTATCAAGGGGATCAGATACAAGGTTTAGCCCAAAATCGCATAAAGAGCTAAAAGAACGAGCGGCTAAGCATGGAGGTTGATTGACGATCGACGATCGACAATTATATTGTGCATCAAAAATGAATCATCAATTGTGAACCTATGATTGGGGCGCTGACCCACGATCACATAAAGAGCCAAGGAACCAAGGGTCGATCACTATAGGACTATTGCAATAAGATATTACAAGCACATCACGGCTCCAATGTAAAAGTCCCAACTGAAAAAACCCTAATTGCGATCCGCCAAGAGAGGAGCTCCAATAAAGGTCACGCGGTCATGAAGACTTAAGGAAACCCTACACAAAGCACTTATAAAGAGAAAAAAACTCCCGAGACAGTATTCCAAATGCCCTAACACCTTAGGGCTAAGCACCTAGTCATAACCTCCAGTCCTATGATGAAGAAATACTAAAAGGTGTTAAAACAAATGGGGCCTAAGAAGCATCAAGGCTTCCTCTAGAATAAAAGTCCTGATGTAGTCAAGTTCTAATAGCATGGTATAGAGCTCTAAAGGCATATTGGTCATTATATGAATATTTGAATAGAGGTATGGAGTAGTGGCAGATCGATATGGGCTAATCTTGTAGAATCCCCTGCAACAAGAAACCAAGGACAATAATGGCTTCATAAATGAATTCGACTATTTTGTTCTATGTCTTCGGAGAGTAAATGAAGGTATGGGGACTCAGGAATACTTAATGACTCAACGTGGAGCTCCACTCATTCATAAGTGAAAAGGAATTCTTCTACAAACTTTGTAGTTACTCTATGATAAGAAAACACAGTCAATCTCTACCAACTATAAAGAGTGGAGAAATCCAGTAGTTAAGGCGAAAGTGGTAGGAACTAGCCGAATAGTGGGAAAGGCATAATGGTAGAGACATGGACTCATCAAGGGCCTTCACAAGAATATTAGAAGGAAATCTTCCTCCATCATCGTTCATTTCCCCTTGTTTTTATTTTATTCTAATTTCTATTTATTCTATAATTTTTGTGTATTTTTATAAAAGAAAGGAATAAGATCCTTGAGAAGCATTTTGGGCAGCAGAGCTATTGCAGGATGAGGCATCTAGTCAATCGGA
Organism: Pinus taeda; assembly: GCA_000404065.3. NCBI lineage: Eukaryota > Viridiplantae > Streptophyta > Pinopsida > Pinales > Pinaceae > Pinus > Pinus taeda. The sequence goes on along the minus strand of APFE031741065.1, from coordinate 172,286 downwards.
CATCTAGCCCTTGGATGAGATATTTTGTAACTATTAATTCAAAACTACCCCTCTTCTTATAAATAGGGGGAAGAAACAATTAATAGAGGTTCCAGAATTCTACACCCAAAGTGGTCCAAATTCTATGGTTCGATTTTGGTTATAATTGATTTTTCATAAGGGACTCGTAGGATGTATTGTTGAATTTAAATGGACTGGTGAATGGGACTCATTTTGAATATTAATGAAACTCTTTTTTGATTCCAATCATGGCAATGCATAATATTTTTTACGCTCTGTAAATTTCAGTTCATATGTGTTTTTCTTTCTCTGAAATAATGTCATGAAGTTGTTAAACGTTTATCTCTAATTCATGGATTTATCTAGGCTGCTAAATAACGAACAATACCTTTGTATAAGACATTGTTACTTCTATTAGTATATAACCTACAATATATGTGTACTAAAACTATTTACTTGTGTTATTCTATTAACCTGCAGTACCTGTATGAGGACAACTTTACTCATGTTGTTTGGTGATAAAGGTACCCATGAGGTATATGGCATGAAACCTTGACTAGCGCTCCACTCTTTTCACTCTTTCATCGCCTCTTCCATATTTCTTCTTGAACATCGTGCCTTAGGATTGTGCATTGCAATCATCCCTACACACTGATTTCCCTCCTCCTTTTCCTTCTCTTCACTTTATTGCAATGTCCATATTCAGTTGCTTGTTGTTGTGCTTCGGCCACCAGAACCAAACATTTCTCTTTGAGGTTGGCATGATTTACCCCCTGAACATTTGGATCCATGTATAGGCTTGAGTCTACCTTGATGATGGGCTATTGAACCAAGCCCCTTTTATTCTATTTTTTAAACCTTGTGACAATTGGAGTGTAACAGAAATCCCCCATTGGTCTACAATCAACCCAGAGGTTGTCTCTAGGAAGCTTTCTATGTCTCCCGAAGCACGTGTGCTATGAATGCTAGAAAAAACAACAACATATTTCTACCGCCATTGCCGAGGAACACATTAGAATATTTTACCCTTAGTATGACAAACCTTTTACTTTCCCTCCATCAGGTGAGCAAGGGAAGTATAGGTTGAAGATCTCTCACCTTGCTGACTCCATTGTTTCAATTTTATGGTAAACATCCTGACAACACCACTGTCCATGTCAATATTTAATCGCCCTAACTTTGAAGCATCCTCCTACTCACTTTGATTCTAAAGTAGCCAAAATTTTCCACTGCCTTTGAACTTGAGCTCACTCACCCAAAGGGGTTTCAAAATGGCCATTCCTGCATTCTTGGCCAACTAATATGCCCCACTGGATGGTCTTTCTATTGTTGGTTAGCCCAGTCATGTCGCTTCATTTCATGAATGGAATACCTATTTGTCTAGATTCACTGGGAACACAGATAGAATGCTTGACCAACACCTCAAATATTTTCATGAACGCAGAAGCAAGAAGGTATTATTTTTGAACATGCACAAATGAAATTGTTCATGTATGCTTTAGAAGAGGATTTTAGAGTTTTGTACAAAACAATACATCGTGGCAGCATATCCTCCATAAAATGTTTTCATACAACATTCCATAATTATTGCAAACGATTATACCCACTAAGTGCTCTCTTCGAAGATTGTTGCACACATTTTAATGTTGAAAATATCCCTGAGGCTAATGATCCTCCTGAATATGTTTGTGAGACTCCATTCCAAGAAGATATCTACTCACATCAGGGAGTATTGTCAAGTGGTCAAGAAAGAAAAGAAGGAAACATCATCGAGCTGCAAATAAACCCTCAAAGATCTTATTTATCTGAACTTGATGATTCTCCTTCTTGTGATGAGTATGACTCTGATGGGAAGTTGAGTGATGTTGAACTACAATAGCCCCAGTCATGGGAAGATGTACAGAAAGAAGAGGCTACAGGCCACGGCTCCCAGCTTTCGCCTAGAGAACAAGTTCAAGAACCTCCTCCAACTTATGATTAATATTATTTAGAGGAGGATGAGATAGTCGTGGAGGTTCAAAGAGTGTTGTTTACCAGTGAGTGGGGAGAAGGCCCCCAGTAGGAAATATTTCAAGAAGAAGCCAAAGTTGAAGGACCAAGTAGTGTCTTTGATTACTTATTGTAGAAAGGTCCCTGTCGGGAATTCTCAGTATGCCCTCAAGTATATGACTCTTACAATTCATAAACTGAATATTTATTGCACATTTCCAAGAGGGTTGTCCCATTGACAATGGCTAAAAAAATATCAACAACAAGATTTTATCGAAAAATATAATTATGAGGAGATGAACAGTATTTTTGGCTACCCTGACCAGGAATATATTGGTCAGAAAACTTTTCATGGAAATAAGGAAGCTACAAATTCTTCTTGTTGGTCCTATGAGCATGTAGCTGATTACATGAGAACATTCTTTGGTCAACTTCGGAAGTTGTTTATTGAGTATGCATCAAGTATTTTGTTTGAATATTTCTCATTGGAGGGTTGAACTCACTTAGGTAAATTGAGCCCTATACGTAGGTATGAGTTGTTTATAAATAATGTCACTAGCTAAGTAACTACTTTCCAGTGTATAGAATTTATTTTTCTGCATTACATCTTTATGAGGAAAGGACTCTCTACGAATAAAGTTTCATGGAGATTTTCTAGTTATATAAGTTCATTATTTTTTAACTCCATGCCTAATGGTGAAGCCTACTGTTATGCAAGTTCTTAACACCTTTCTAGCAAGGCACTGTTCCTAGTTGGAGCGAATGTTCTCACTCAGTGAAAAATGTGTTTTCAGATGCCCAAAGGGTGCAAAAGAGCAGAAACGTTCACAACCATATCGCAAAATGTATAGTCACTCAAATTCAAATTTTACTCCCTTCATTGCATAGTGCTCGAAATGAGCATTGTAACGGTATATGGAAATCCTGAAACGGACCCCAGAATCAAAAGATATGGCCTATTAAAAATGGGGTTTTGTCACCTTTGAAATGAGGAAAAAGAGGATATCGAAGGATCAGGTAGCATGATAGGACGGAGTATATCAGCGATCAATGATCGCCGATATCGAAGATCAGAGGTCCAAGCAAGCGATTAGGCATATTGGCGCATAAGATATGATGTAGCCTTAGCTGCAAATACCCACATTATGAAAATTAAATTGCATGTCTGACTATGTCCTGTCATGTCCCAAGATTAATCACCTCGTCCATCGTGAAAACCCTCTATAACCAAGGTTTAATACTCATAATTAAATCCTTTATGCGTAAATGTTTCATGTGATTAACCCAAAGTCTAAACTTTAATAACTCTTTAATCGGAACCTTATACACCCTTCCTAAACTTTGGTTTATTCTTAGACCCGCGCATATTAACCATACCCTCTTAACTATGTTCTCGGATTAACCCAATGTTAAGCATACCATGGCTAATTACCTTTGATTAAGTTGACGTTAAACCATAATACCTTTAAATCACTTTATTTATATTATAACCTCATATAATAGAAATACAGATAAACTGCATTTAACCTTACCTTTCCACCCGTTGCACTAATATGATGTTACCTTTATTGCGTTCAACCCCCACTTTCGATCTCACTCCATCAGATCAACGGCTATTGCACGATCTCCATTCATCCTTCGAAAATCAAATACATTTAACTTGCATTGATAAACACATCTGATCCACTCAGAAAATTAACCCACGTGAACTTTTCCTCATAATTACCATCTGATCTATCAACTAATGGACGGTCCTGATCACCGGATCTCAACGCAGATTTAATCCCATTGAATAAAATCTCATCACGTCCAATTTCCAAATAAACCCTGTGCCCTTTAACCACGCAATATCTGTCGGATCATAGGTTCAAAGGATGGTTTTGATCTATCTAGACTTCAACTCGATTATATTACAATCTATAACTTCCTCGAGTCCACTTTTTTATTACCGCTTACAATTTTGAGGGCGGGTGAGAAACTGCTTCCTGCATACAAAAGCCACTCTTCTCTTTCTCTAACATGTGTCTTAATATTTTCCCTTCATCTTCTTAACTCCATTCTACACAACTTAATCTTGGTTGTTTATCTCCATCACTCTCATTCGTTGATCCGACTGATCCAACAAATCCTGTGCATTGTCACTTCATTTCTTCATCCTTCCCTTTACTTCATTTTTATTCCATTTCTCAGTGTTCTTCTATGGTTACAGTTTTCTCAAGGGATCTAGTGTTTGGTTGTTCTGCAACACAACTCCCTCCTAAGCTTAGCTCTGTGTACTCTTAATCACTGTCACATCTAAACTTCACTTTGATCCTTTAATCGGATTGAACGATCAAACCATGATCCTTCATACTCCACCTCTTCTCTGTGTTCTGGTCGAACTTCACCTGCATATATATACTATGCAGAATTACACTAATTCACACACAATTCATAACTCCATTAACCAATACACACCACACAACTCAGGAATCAAATTCTTTGTATTGGTAAATAAATATTTACATAAAGAGTCTCTCTCTTCATCCTGATTTTCCAATCAGTGGCCTCTATTTTCCTACCTGCCTGTAGGCTTACAATCAAACCTCTGATTCCTAACTCTCTATCTGACTGACTAGCTAACCTCTAACTAGCTAACTCTCTCTCTTCCTTTTAGGCTTACATTTATACAAAAGGATTCTATAACCAATTCCTGGTTTAGATCCATAACCTTCTCAACAAAATCCTAAAATCTCTTCTTTGTCCATAAGGATCCTCTTTAATCCAAAAAATCATGAAACTTATTTCCTAATCTAAGATTTACATTTGATTTCCAAACCTCTCAATCCCTATGGAATCTTAACTAGCCTAAATCTCTCATGTTCCCCAACATTCGAGAACATTTACAAATATTCCTCACAATACTTAATTAATTCCTATTCTCATTAAAATCACTCAAAAGCCTAAATAATTACATTAATTTAACATTTAGGAAACCAACTTCCTTAAAACACAAGACCCCCTATGCCTCCTAAATTACAATGATATTTCTGAGCTGAATGCTTCTGCATCAGACTCCCAACATAGAAAACATTCATGATCGCTTGATCATGTGTCTTCATATGTTTATAAAAAACCTCCAGGGTCCCAAACTTTAGTTTATAAGAGTTTGAATGCTCTGCACCTTTGCTACTAGTGTATGTCTGTTGTCTTCTATTTCATCTTCCTCTCCTTGTCAGTTAGTTTCAATTTTAGATTGATCACTCTTCCTGCTACTATCAATCTCCTCCATATGGATTGCTTCATCATTAATTGCCATAATTATTCAATCTCTACCTCCAGCATATCCTTAGGTAGGTACATACTCTACCACTACATCTCTCTGCACGTTGTCCATTCATATTTAAACTGTTGATTACTTTCTTTATCTTTTCGTACTTCAACTTCAGGTATCACTCTTGAGATTGCTCCAGGTACTGTTGTAGATATTTCTCCAGATACTGTTGTAGACATTGCTCCAGATACTGATGTAGACATTGCTTCAACCCAAACTTCCTGAATATCCATGAGGATATCTCCCTCTCCAACATCTAATTTCTGCTCCTTATCTGCAACAAAACTTGCACTCAGAAAACAATTATTAAAATAAAAATCATAAGACCTCAGTGCCTCTTCTTCCTTTGGAAACACTTCAGTATAATGCTCTGATTTTTCCTTCTCTATCAGCACATCAGTTTGTTGATTCAACCTCTTTCAAGAATTCTCCAACGAATTCTCTAAAGTACTCTCAAGACTATGAGTTAGCCTTCCCTCCACATCATCTTCTCTAACGATGTCTTTTTGCTCTTGTCCATTGTAATGAACTCCTTCTTCTGTAATCACACTTTCATACTATGACTTTTCTAGCAAATACTCCAGCAGTTCAATTTCTCTTTGAAACTTCGCAAGTGTTTCATCATCACTTATAATTCCTATATTTATACACAAATTATCAGTTTGAAAATGACAAGGTTTAACAGTCTCAAGTGTTGCTTCACATATCAACTCTTCAGATTGAATTCCATCTCCTTCTTTCACAAGAAATTGTCCCTGTGTTTTCACAGTTTCAAACATCAATGCATTACTAAATTATTGATGCTACAATAATTCACTGCTTTTCTAATTTAAGAGACATTCTCCATCCTTCTTTACTTTAGAGCTTTTATCTTCTGAAAGATACCCTTCCATACTTTTGACAACTTCAAAATATTGCTCATCCTCTGCAAAACCTGTAATCAAACCAAAATTATTAGATTCAAATATACAAGGTTTTATATCCTCCTGTTGATCTGCGTTTGTCCAACATTTCAGAAAATCATCAATAATTCCTTCTTTAGCAAAGTAAACTTCATGTTGTCTTAAATTTTCAAGATCTTTCACAGATCTCCAGTCTTCATCTTCACCCAGAACTTCACCCTGTTCTAATTCAAAAATGGAGACTTACATTTCCAACTCAGCTTCTCTAAGTTCTTCATATTTCAATTGAACACTCATTATCTGTTCAAGATTCATCATCTCTTCTGCTAACTGCATATTCACCTGCTGATTTCTCTTCTCTTGTAGCCTCTGCCACTTTAATTTCTTCCTCATGACCCAACCTTGTCTCTGTTTTCACTCTAGTATCATTCACAATACATTGAGTTGTTCTTTTAATTCAGCAATCTCCTTGTGAAGCTCCTCTTGACTCATTCTCTTGCCATTTTCCTTGTCATCCTCCTTCTTCACCTTTGTTTTGTTGTAGTCTACCTCAGAACCTTTACAATGACTATCAGTAGTCATCTTCTCCTCTATCTTCATGAGCTCCTCACTCACTTACTATGAGCTGCATTAAATCCTCTACAATAGCAAGTCCTCCCTGCCGCCACTTACCTCACCAAGTTCTCCTTTGTACTTGGTCTTTTGGCAAGCACTTGGTTCTTACCACCTCTTCTTTCATTCAAAAACTCTTACCAGCTTCCTTTATTCCTTACCAATTCTACCCACATCCTCTATGGAATTGAATTTTTGAGATGCAGCAAAACCTTTTTAGTAACAAGTATCCTTCTTGCTACATGATACTTCACTAAGCTTCTCTCCTTTGAGCTCAGTCTTTTGGCATCTCTCTGGTTCATTCCTATGGAACCAATTGAGCACACCTTGCTCTAAATTGCTGCAATCTTCTCACCTTCTTATGCTACTATCTGTGTAACAATATAAATTCCACAACCTCTCCAATCTTAAAATCAAATTAAAACAAAAACATATCATCTCACCTTCAAGACCTATGCATGATCTTGTTCTACCATTCACCTACACTTTGAATGGATTTTTCTAAGTTTCTTTGCATTTGCAATTCTATTGCACTTTATATATATGTGCCTATTGTTTGTCATATTAAAATCGGATCTCCTCTTGCCTACATAGACACCTTAAAACATAACTCTATTCTAAGTTTTCTCAAAGCAATTTTCACACAGAATCTCCTTATTCTGCTCTGATACCAAATGACGCAGCCTTAGCTGCAAATACCAACTTTATGCAAATTAAATTGCATGTCTGACTATGTCTTGTCATGACCCAAGATTAATCACCTCATCCATGGTGAAAATCCTCTATAACCAAGGTTTAATGCTCATAATTAAATGCTTCATGCGGAAAAATTTCATGTGATTAATCCAAACTCTAAACTTTAATAACTCTTTAATCAAAACCTTATATGCCCTTCCTAAACTTTGGTTTAGTCTTAAACCCATGCATATTAACCATACCCTCTTAACTTTGGTCTTGGATTAACCCAACGTTAATCATACCATGGTTAATTTCCTTTGGTTAACTCAACTTTAAACCATAATACATTTAAACTGCTTTATTTCTATTATAACCTCATATAATAGAAATACACATAGACTACATTTAAGATTACCTTTCTTCCACCTTGCACATATATCGATGTTACCTTTATCGCGTTCAACCTCCACTGTCGATCTCACTCCATATCAATGACTATTGCGCGATCTTGATTCATCCTCCATAACTCAAATACATTTAACTTACGTTGATAAACACATCGGTTCCACTCAGACTATTAACCTACATGCACTTTTCCACGTGATTATCGTCTGATCTGTCAACCAATGGATGGTTGTGATCATCGGATCTCAATGCGAATGTAATCCCATTGAATAAAATCTCATCGCGTCCGATTTCTAAATAATCCTCGTGCACTTTAGCCATGCGATATGTGTTTGATCACAGGTTCAACGGATGGATGTGATTTATCTGGACTTCAACCAAATTAGATTACAGTCTATAACTTCCTCAAGTCCATTTTTATTACCACTTATGGTTTTGAGGGCGCACGAGAAACAGCTTCCCGCCTACGAAAACTGCTCTTCTCTTCCGCTAACATGGGGCTTAATCTTTGCGCTTCATCTTCTTAACTCCATTCTACATGACTTAATCCTGGTCGTTTATCTCTAACACTCTCATTCGTTGATCCAACGAATCCTGTCCATCGTCACTTCATTTCTTCGTCCTTCCCTTTACTTTGTCTTTATGCCATTTCTCAGTGTTCTTTTGTGGTTTCAGGTTTCTCCAAGGATCTGGTCTTTGGTTGTTCTACAACACAACTCCCTCCTGAGCTTAACTTCATGTACTCTTAATCACTGTCACATCTGAATTTCACATTGATGCTTTAATTGGATTCAACAATCAAACCAAAATCCTTCATACTACACCTCTTCTCTGTGTTCTGCTCGAACTTCACCTGCATATATATACTATGCAGAATTACACTAATTCACAAACAATTCATAACTCCATTAATTAATACACACCACACAACTTAGGAATCGAATTCTCTATATTGATAAATAAATGTTTGCATAAAGAGTCTCTCCCTCTGGCTTGATTTTCTAATCATTGGCCTCTGTTTTCCTACCTGCCTATAGGCTTACAATCAAATCTGTAGTTCCTAACTTTTTAACTAACTGACTAGCTAACCTCTAAGTATCTAGCTCTCTCTCTCTATCTTTTACGCTTACATTTATACAAAAGGATTCTATAACCAATTCCTAGTTTAGATCCATAACGTTCTCAATAAAATCCTAAAATCTCTTATTTATCCCTAAGGATCCTCTTCAATCCACAAAATCATGAAACCGATTTCCTAATCTAAAATTTACATTTGATTTGCAAACCTCTCAATCTGTATGGAATATTAACTAGCCTAAATCTCTCATGTTCTCCAACATTCGAGAACATTTACAAATCTGCCTCACAATACTTAATTAATTCCTATTCTCATTAAAATCACTCAAAATCCTAAATAATTACATTAATTTAACACTTATCAAACCAACTTCCTTAAAACACAAGGCCCCCTATGTCTACTAAAATACAATGATATTTTTGAGTTGAATGCTCCTACACCGAGATATCAGCGATCGAGGTAGTACATGGCAATCGGTGACTGACGATCGCGCTCAGAACATCATGAATTATCTGTGCATCGTGCATTAAAGTTTCAATAAATTGGAGGTCCGAGGGTGAATCAATGATTGAAGATCACAATAGAAAAAGACATGTCAGCAATAAACTTTCAGCAATCTTAGCGTGATTGCTATGAAGGAATTACGGGAAAATAATTTTGATAATCATAAATCACCGAGAAAGGGCTGAAAACATTTAACAAAGGAGATCAATGCAAAACCAAGGGCATGCTCGCCTTTTTCTCTCTCCTCCAGGAGGCCACGTGGTAGAATATTATTGGATCTGGTAAAGACACGTGGCACTGACATGGCATGATGTCGCAGTATGGAGGGCACTTGGCATGTAGATCTGCAATTTACAAAGGTCCAAAAGAGGGAATATTTGGGCAACATGTGTCACCACTTAAGAGGTGCCACGTGGCAATGCTTATGTCACATCGACATCGTAAATTGTAGGTTGAGGCTTATCGATACTTTGTAATCCATTGTGCACATGTGAAAGTGTGATCAAGAGGCTTTAATACAAGGGTTGACCCACAACCACATGAAGAGCTAAACGACTAGGGGCTAAGCATAGAGGGTGATCAATAATCTATGGTTGCATTGTGCGTCAAAAGGGAATCACCTATTGTGAACCTATGATTGACGGTCTTTGATAAGGAGGGTTCACCCGCAATCACATAAAGAACTGAGTAACCAAGGGTCGATCGCTAAAGGACTATCGCAATAAGAGATTGCAAGCATGTCATGGCTCCAATGTAAAATTCCCGATTGAAACCTTGATTCCCATCTGCCAAGAAAGGAGCTCTAATAAAGGACAAACAGTCGTCAAGACTTAAAGAAATCGAGTGTAAAGCACTTATAAAGGGAAAAAAGGGTCCCCGGAAAGTAGTCCAAAGGCCCCGGTGCATTAGTGCTAAGAACCCAGTCATAGCGCCTTAGGGCTAATCACCCAGTCATAGCCTCCGGTCCTATCATGAAGAAATATTGAAAGGGCTTAAACCAAAGGGGGCCTAAGAAGCATGAGGACTCACTGTTTGTAACATTCTATAGAATAAAAGTCCCAATCTAGTAAGGTTCTGATAGCATGGAGTAGAGCTTTAAAGGTGGATGGGTCGATAGCTGAGACTTTGAATAGAGGTATGGAGCAGTGGTAGATCGATATTGGCTAAACCTCTAGAAGCCCCTGCAACAAGAAGCTTGGGATAACAATTTTCTCAAAAATGAATTTGACGGTTTCGTTGCACATCTTCAGAGAGTAAATGAAGGTATGAGGACTCAAGAAGACTTAATGCCTCATCATGGAGCTCCAATCGGTCATAAATGCAAAGGACTTCCGAGACAAACTTGGTTGTTTCTTTGTGACATGAAAACACAGTTTATCTCTACCAACTACAGAGAATGGATAAGTTGGGAAGTTAAGGTGAAAACTGAAACAACCGAACGAACATAAGGAAAGGCATCATGGCAGAGACATGGCCTAATCAAGGGCCTTCATAGGAACATCAAAAAGACATATTCCTTCATCATCATTCATTTTCCCTTGTTTTTATTTTACTGTATTTTTTGTTTATTCTATAATTTTTGTGTATTTTCAAGAAAGGAATCAGATCCTTGAGAAGCATCTTGGGTAGAATAGATGTCACAGGTTGAGTCAGCTAGTCAATCCGACAACTGGCCCTTAACTGAGATATTTTGTAACTGTTAATTCAAAGCTCCCCCTCTTCTTATAAACAGGGGGAAGAAACACTTAATAGAGGCTCCAAAATTTAACGCCCAGAGTGGTCCAAATTCTATGGTTCCATTTTGGTTCTAATTGCTTTTTCATACGGGACTCGTAGGATGTATTTATGAATGTAAATGGACTAGTGAATGGAACTCGTTTTGAATATTAATGAAACTCTTCTGTGATTCCAATCATGGAAATTCGTAGTATGTTTTCCCTTCTATAGATCTCATTTCATATGTGCTTTTCTTTCTCTGAAATAGTGCAATGAAGTTGTTAAAGGTTTCTCTCCAATTCATAGATTTATCTAAGATGATAAGTAGTGAATAGTACCTATGTAAAAGACACAGTTACTTTTGTTAGTCTATAACCTACATTACCCATGTACTAGGCATATTTACCTTTTTTTTTCAATTAAACTGCAATACCTGTATGAGCACAGATTTACTCATGATGTTTGGTGATAAAGGTACCCATGAGTTATATGGAATGAAACCTTGACTAGTGCTCTACTCTTTTTTCTATGTCATCTCCTCCCTCTTCCATATTTATGTTTTAACATCGTGGCTTAATATTTTGCATTGCAATCATCCGTATGCACCGATTTCCCTCCTCCCTTTCCTCCTCTTCACTTTTTTGCAACACGACTCCCTCGTGAGCTTAACTTCATGTACTCTTAATCATTGTCACATTTGAATTTCACTTTTATCCTTTAATCGGATTCAATGATCAAACAAAAATCCTTCATATTCCACCTCTTCTCTGTGTTTTTCTCTAACTTCACTTGCATATATATACTATGTAGAATTACAGGAATTCACATAATTCATAACTCCATTAATCAATACACGCCACACAACTCAGGAATTGAATTCTTTGTATTGATAAATAAATATTTACATAAAGAGTATCTCTCTCTAGCTTGATTTTATAATCAGTGGCCTCTATTTTCCTACCTTCCTGTAGGCTTACAATCAAACCTTTGATTCCTAACTCTCTAGCTAACTGACTAGCTAACTCTCTCTCTGCCTCTTAGGCTTACATTTATACAAAAGGATTCTATAACCAATTCTTGGTTTAGATCCATAACCTTCTCAGCAAAATCCTAAAATATTTTCTTTATCCCTAAAGATCCTTTTTAATCAGCAAAATCATGAAACCGATTTCCTAATCTAAGATTTACATTTGATTTGCAAACCTCTCAATCCGTATGGAATATTAACTAGCCTAAATCTCTCATGTTCTCCAACATTCCAGAACATTTACAAATATGCCTCATAATACTTAATTAATTCCTATTCTCATTAAAATCACTCAAAAGCCTTAATAATTACATTAATTTAACACTTATCAAACCAACTTCCTTAAAACACAAGGCCCCCTACGTCTACTAAAATACAATGATATTTTTTGAGTTTAATGCTTCTGCATCAAGATATCAACGATCGGGGGGGTACATGGAAATCAGTGACCGACGATTGCACTCATAACATCATGAATTATTGGCACATCCTACATTAAATTTTCAATAAATTGGAGGTCTAGGCGTGAATCGGCGATCGAAGATCACAACAGTGCAAGACATGTCAAAAATAAAAATTCAGCGATCTTAGTGTGATCGCTATGAAGGAATTACTAGAAAACAACTTCGAGAAGCATAAATCACCAAGAAAGGGCCGAAAACATTTAACAAAGGAAATCAATGCAAAACCAAGGTCAAGCGAGCCTTTTTCTCTCTCCTCTAGGAGGCCATGTGGAAAAATATTATTGGATCTGGTAAAGACATGTGGCGCTGACGGTAGCATGATGTGGCATTATGGAGGGCACTTGGCATGTAGACCTGGAATTTGCAAAGGTCCAAAGAGGGAATATCTGGGCAACACGTGTCACCAGTTAGGAGGTGCCACGTGGCAATGATTATGCCACATCAATATCACAAATCGTAGGTCAAGGCCTATTGACACTTTGTAATACGGTGTGCACAAGAGAAAGTGCAATCAAGAGTCTTTGATACAAGGGTTGGCCCACAACTACATAAAGAGCTAAAAGACTAGGGGCTAAGCACGGAGGGTGATCAATAATCCGTGGTTGTATTGTGCATCAAAAATGAACCATTGATTGCAAACCAATGATTGGCAGTCTCCGATAAGGAGGGCTCACCCACGATCACATAAAGAACTGGCAACCAAGTGTTGAGCGCTAAAGGACAATCGCAATAAGAGATTGCAAGCACATAATGGCTCCAATGTAAAAGTCTTGATTGAAACCCTGATTCTGATCTGCCGAGAAAGGAGCTCCAATAAATGGCAAACTGTCATGAAGACTTAAATAAATCAAGCGCAAAGCACTTATAAAGGGAAAAAGGCTCCTCAAAAAGTAGTCCAAAGGCCCTGGCGCATTAGGGCTAAGCACCCGGTCATAGCGCCTTAGGGTTAATCACCCAGTCATAGCCTCTAGTCCTATCATGAAGAAATATTGAAAGGACTTAAACCAAAGGGGGCCGAAGAATCATCAGGACTCACTATTTGTAACATTCTCTAGAATAAAAGTCCTGATGTAGTAAGGTTCTGATAGCATGGTATAGAACTTTAAAGGCGGATGGGTCGATAGCTGAGACTTTGCATAGAGGTATGGAGCAGTGGCAGACCAATATTAGATAAACCTCTAGAAGCCCCTGCAACAAGAAACTTGGGACAACAATGGCCTCAGAAATGAATTTGACTATTTCGTTTCACATCTTCAAATAGTAAATGAAGGTATGAGGACTTAGGAAGACTTAATGCCTCATCATGGAGCTCCACTTGGTCATAAATGCAAAGGACTTCCCAAACAAACTCTGTTGTTTCTTTGTGACAAGAAAACACAGTTGATCTCTACCAACTACAGAGAATGGAGAAGTTGGGCAGTTAAGGCAAAAACAGAAATAAGCAATCGAATAGAAGGAAATGCATCATGGCAGAGACATAGCCTAACCGAAGGCCATCACAGGAACATCAAAAGGACATATTCCTTCATCATAATTCATTTTCCCTTGTTTTTATTTTACTGTAATTTTTTTTATTCCATAATTTTTGTGGATTTTCAAGAAACGAATCAGATCCTTGAGAAGCATCTTGGGTAGGATAGATATCGCAGGTTGAGTTAGCTAGTCAATTGGACAATTGTCCATTGACTGAGATATTTCGTAACTATTAATTCAAAGCTCCCCCTCTTCTTATAAATAGGTGGAAGAAACAATTAATAGAGTTTCCAGAATTTGACAGCTAGAGTGGTCCACATTCTATGGTTCCATTTTGTTTCTAATATATTTTTCATATGGGACTTGTAGGATGTATTTCTGAATGTAAATTGACTAGAGAATCGAACTCGTTTTAAAGATTAATGAAACTCTTTTGTGATTCCAATCATGGAAATGCGTAATATGTTTTCCCTTCTGTAGATCTCATTTCATATGTGTTTTTCTTTCTTTCAAATAGTGTAATGAAGTTGTCAAAGGATTCTCTCTGATTCATAGATTTATCTAGGCTGCTCAGTAGGAATAGTATCTATGTATAAGATAGATTTACTTTTGTTAGTCTATAATCTACAGTAGTTGTGTACTAGGAATATTTACTTTTTTTACTCGATTAACCCGCAGTACCCATATGAGCACAGATTTACTCATGATGTTTGGTGATAAAGGTACCCATGAGGTATATGGCATGAAACCTTGACTAGTGTTCCACTCTTTCTGCTCTGTCATCTCCTCTCTCTTCCATATTTATGTTGTAACATCATGGCTTAGGATTTTGCATTGCAAGCATCCCTACGCATTGATTTCCCTCATCCCTTTCCTCCTCTTCACTTTATTGCAATGTGAATATTAAGTTGCTTGTTGTTGTGTGTCAGCCACCAGAACGAGACATTTCTCTTTGAGGTTGGCCCGATATACCCCCTAAACATTTCGATCCATGTATTGGCTTGAATGTACCTTGATGAATGGCTATTGAACCAATCCCCCTATTATTCTCCTTTATAAACTTCGTGACAATTAGAGTGCAGCAGAAATCCTCCATTAATAATCTTCCATGCACTCCTCTCTTTAAGATGTCCTAGGCATTGGTCTACAATCAACCCATATATTGTCTCAGTTAAGATTTCAATTTCTCCAAATGCACTTCTGGTATGGGTTTTAGAAAAAGCGACAACCTATTATGTCATTGTTTTCAATGCAACAATTACTTGATGAGGCTTGATGCAAATTGTCTTAGTCTTTCCTGACACACAACCTCCCCTTCCCCACATCCAACCACCACAAAGAATAACACAAATACTATCTTAGCCCTTGGCATGTCCTTTAATTGTAGTAGAAACTCTACCTCTAATTGTCATGTATGGCAATAAGGTTCGTTGAATTGGAACTTACAAGTAATCCAAACCTAGGTAGCCTATGTAATGACTCATTTGAGGAGGAATGAGGGCTCCAAGTTGTATATTGGGTTTCAGATATCCTCTGATCTCTAGTAAGTCCAAAAATTGATTTTGATTGCTTAACCATGGTTGTTTCTATATTGAAAATATCATTAGGCACTAGCCATCTAGGAGGAGTGGTAGCATAGCAAAGGTTGTTAATGACCATACAATAGACATTGAATAGGTTTTATAAGGTTTATAATGACCTCTCAAGCCATTAATTTTAATGCAATGCTAACAAGGTGAAGTAGGATGAGAATGGTTTTTTTCTTTCCTTCAAAAATAAAAAAATGAGTGATATCTAACATGTTCTTGTAATAAAGATGATGTATTATTTTTCATACATATATAGTATTTTTAGTGCATTTTTTCTTGTTTTGAGTTAAGGTAGTAATTATTTTGTTCTATTATAGTTGGTGTAGTGCATTGAGCATTATTGCACATGTAAATATGATATATTATTTTGAGTGATTATAAATGTAAGCATACTAAATATTCTAAATTTTCAATGATTTTCACTTAATTATCTTTGTAATATATTTAGGTCATTTTTGCCAATTTTGGATTAATGTAAATATGGATTTGGCACCATTGAAAACCTCTACTACAATCAAATTGTGACATTTGCAATTTCGTCAATCCAAAATTACTATTGTTGGAATTCAGGGAAAAAATATCAATTCCCCTTCCCATTTTTTCGAGTAGCTGGAAAAAGGCGAATTGATAACACATTTAAGCTACAATATTATAAACATTCTTGGAATTTTTAATGATCGTTTATTTTTTAGTATTTTTTTTTGAATATTATTATAAATGTGTTTGCATTTTGGTTTCAAGGGTTGGTTTAATTGGTCAAACCATTTATCCAATACATGTTTCTAGCTTGAAGTTATAGATTATGCATTAAAATCTAGTCTATCCTTAGAGATTTACAAATATTTATTGTAGTTGTGTGTAGACTTACCCTTTACTTAGATATTCCAAGAAGAGAAGGGCTTATTATAGATCACCAAAAAAATTATAAAAAAAGGCATATGCACTTACGATTTATAATAAAAATAAGAACTCCAATATTTATTGCAAAGGAATATTTTAAGAAACTAGTAGTGCTCCAAACCATTATAGTTGAAATTTGTACTCCGAGTAATGCTAAAATTGCATAACCAGTTGCTAGTTATTATGTGACTTTGCTAACCACTTGCCACATTTCATTTAAAAGCCCATTTTTATTTTTTAATGAGTGGAACTCTCAAAATTTTCTTTTTCCTTTTCTTTGTGCATTTACCCCCTTACCTAGCCATTCTAACTAAAAATTGGCATGCATATTATATGCTATAATCCTACATCAAACAATATTTTTAATATGATTTGATAGAATTTCCACACCATATCCAATCTGATATAATTTTCCTATCACCCCAAGATATGCAATGCAACCACATTGTTATGAATTGTTGATAGTGAATCCCTATAAATGAAGGGCATACCTTAGTAGGTCACTTAATCTTGCTTGATGAGTTGATTTTGTTCATGGATTTGACTTGGTGATTCGATAAACAAAATCAATATTGATTAGTTTTCCCATGAACCATTCTATATCTAAAGTATGATCGTGAAAGAGGTGAGGGGGGAAGGGATCATATCTAGCCATCATTTCTTTTGTTGAGGCAATGTAGATATTGTTAATGATTCAAAGGAAATGTCATTTTTGTTGACACCAATATCATTTTAATATCTCCATGATGTATTTTCAAACTCTATTTTAATATAATGATAGTATTGATGAGCATGATTTAATCAGTGAGAAGCAACCAAATAAACACACACTTCTATTAGATTGGCAGTTCTCTTCTAGGCATGGACAATCAAGAACCTTTAATTTTGATTTCTCTATCATCTTTGACCATGTAATTTTAGTAGAAATTGTCATGGACATAGTGCACTAACAATGTTATAGTGCTTAATCTTGATGATCTTTGAGGCCTTCAAAAGCTACTTCAATTTTAATAGCCTACTACATTATAACAATGTTACTATTTTGTGTGAATTTGTTCATACAATTGCTTTGGGAATAATGGAAAATTTTGCCCCTTTCCGAAAAAATATAAAAAATAAAAGAAATATAAACTACATTGGGAAGGGGAAAGAAGGTATCATTACCTTCCATAATCTTCAATTTGTCACACATTACTTTTTCCATCACCCTAAATCAAAGATTTAATTCCATTTGTATCCCCTCATATAGGTTTACAAGTTTTGAGATGGGGTTTCAACGCCCCTTACATTTTGACACTAGCAATGTCTAATTTTGAATTATTTTTAGGAGAGTTGCCATCAATTTTCTTCATACGCATTTGTTTTTGCTTTATGCTCATTTTTGGGTTGTTATTGAACTTATCTTGCATTTTCATTCCACTAATTCTTCTTTTCAAAGTTCTAATTTGATTATCTCCCTTTATCATTAATTTTGCCCACATTATTCACATTTTTACTCCGATCTTCAACATTAAATTTGGCCAATGTTGAATTGATGTTCTTTTTTCAACGATTTGGTATGGTTTGTACTTGAAATATACTTTACAATTTTCTATCCAAATTGAATTTCTTTCCATTTGTAAGATTCTTCTTCCTCATTTTCTTCAATTGTCAAAATTGGTGGGGTGGTGTATTTATTTTCTATAGTACAATTATTGTGAGGGAATACAATCTATGAATGGTGGGAGGAAAGGTGTAGAATGATTGTTATAACTCCACCAATAGATTTCTAATTCGCATAAAATATAATAAAAATAGCAACAACAAAATATAGAACTACAATATTTGAGGTTGAAGATGACATTGAGCTTCATTTCAAAAGATAGAATGGTAAATTTGTTCAAGGCTCTTTCAAGGTTCATACTAAGAGACATAAAAGTGACCAAGATCCAACCTCATCATTTATAGCAACCTTTTGGATGGTTAAGATGTAGAAATATGTTGAATTATTGAGATGGGTGCCATGACATAGAAAAACGACAAGCTACTTAGAGAATGCAGACATGCAACAAACCCACTATGTTGATAGACACAAGAACATTAATCACACTATTAACATAAACCTGTATAGACATTTAATATTACATTGACATAATATTTCATACCAAATGGAAATGGCATGATACTTTTTGTAACTTCTGTCTTAATATATTATTTTGAATGCTTTTTTTTAGCGTTCCCCATAATCTCTTTATCATCACCCTAACAAAACTAAAACTTATTTTCTAATAAATATACTTAACAAAAATACATCCATAGATCACTTCTTTCTCAATGTTTTCACAACCAAACATTTAAGGTCACAATCAAAAAACTTAACTGCAACTCAACTATCAAATAAATCCATACCATGATAACTTAGAAATCCACAATAAAAATTGAAAGAGAAAATGAAAATCAAATGTAGCCAAATCAAAACAATCAACTTTTATCTTCAACTAACACATTAAAATAATACCAGAAAATAACTTTTTTGAAAATTTATACAATATCCCACTCGTTAATTGGACACAACTTGTTGCCCCAAAAGGATTATAAATGATAGGATTAAAAAACATTTATCCTTTCACCAAGGCCCTGGACACAACTTGTTGCCCCAAAGGATTGCAGATGATGGGGATTAAAAAACTTTTATATTTTCACCAAGACCCTCGCTGTCAAGAATCTTTAAAGGCTCTCCATGGAAAATACTCTCGTTTTCAAAGTTCTTCCAGCCAAATACTTCCCAAGTAAATCTATGGCAGAATGGTATAGGATTCCCAATAAATCCACCAAGGGACCGAATGTATGGAAGGCCCAGTTTAGGGTAGTGCCATTGGCCGAGAAGTCGTTTGCATGGCGTCTGGAGGACAGATGCCATATCATATTCGGACAGGATACCTACTTTGGCGCAGGTAGCAACTATTTATTCTCCACCCCGCTAATGTAATCCCTTGGCTGACGGAGCATTACACACTTTGCCTACCTTAATGTCCAGGACCCACAAATTGAACGAAGTAAAGAATACTCATGTTTTTATGAAATGCAGTTACCCTACTAAGGTTTGTAATATATTCTGGAATTCATATAACCCTATCTCGGTCTGTCATATCTCTCCATACTTATTTCCAACCAAGTAAACAAAATCTATTCCTGCATAGCTAAGAACATAAATTTATTTAATTAAGCGACATGTAAGTAGTGACCACGACATGCTATTGATGAGATCGAGAAAAATTTCTCCATGAAATTGGGAAGTCTTCCATATTTCAAATCTTTTTCGCACTAAACGAATGCCAATTGGAAATAAAAATATTTTACAGAAACAAAATACTATAAAAACATATAGAAAGGATGGCCATAGCTACAGAAGTAATGGAAAAAGACCGTGAAAGCCAAGGAAAATACTGCGTCGCATTATTTTCACTTTTAAACAAAAACCCATGGGTTAGAAAATTATCTACACAAAAAAATGGATGGGAGAGAAAAAAATAATGATTAGAGAATATTAACGAATGGATGGGAGAGAAAAAAATAATGATTAGAGAATATTAACGGTTTTTGTTGGAGAATCTAATTTAACTATTTGTTAAGTGTCAAAACAGTGCTTCTAAGTGTTTTAGTTGAATTTCAGGTAAGTCAAGTTAACTCTCGTTATTTATTAATGATATTTCTAATGTAATCTTATTTAAACTAGCATTTGCATCACATGTTGCAAAGGAAACGTCATAAGGCAATGGCATAAGAAATAATAGTATAGAAAAAAGAAGTCAAAATTTTCACAATGCATAAGAAATAATAGCATAGAAGCGAAGTTGTGTGATCTCAAAATGGGTTTCTCTTCATCATAAAAAGAACTAAACACATGTAAGACTACCCTAGTGGACCTTAAGTGGCAGAGGAAAACCTTGAGAAACAACACTATACAATCAGTAATGGGACCTAGATTCTAGCACCAACATTTTGATCCCTCTCTGCGCAACCACAAACAGATGATTCATGTTGGCCCAACTAATCAAGTGAAAATATTTCATGTCTTCTTTTGAGTTCTTAAGTAAAAACTATTTAAAATTAAGATAAATTTGAACTTATATTTATAATTTTATATTTATTTTTCATTTATTATAACGTATTTATATTTTGTTTTTAGGGTGTAGTTTAAATAAACTTGAAGTATTGTGTAAATTAAGAGATTTAATGTTCAAATCCCCTGGAGTAGTCAGATCTACAAAGAAAACAATGACATGCCATACAAGTTCAAAAAAAATAAAAAAAATTCCAAAATTAAAAAATGCAATTCCAAAAGTCACAAATTAAAAAATGCAATTCCCTTCTCTATACAGTGATTCCCAATATTTTGATAATCTCAATCTTCTTCCCTTCAAGTTAAAAAAAAAAAAATGCAATTCCCTTCTCTATACAGTGATTCCCAACATTTTGAAAGGGATTCTTCCCTTCTCTATACACTGATTTCCAAGTATTTTGATACTTCCAATATTCTTTCAAAGTACTTGGATTAAAAAAATCATATATCAAAATATCAAGAAATTGAGCCCATTTCCTTTTTTTCTTCTTAATAGTGAAACTGAATTTACAGCGATGGCAATGCTAGTCCCTCAAGAAAATTCCATAACAAAAGAAAACTTCTAATTGAAACATAAATTCAAATGCCAACAATTTTTATTTATAGTAAACAAAACAATTATACATAGAGTTCTCCTCTGTTGAATAGATAGAAGCGCATGTCATGCATGGAAACCTAGACGTTGCAATTGAGCTTAGCCATCTTGATATACAATATTTCATAACGTAGAAGCTACAAGTCAGCTAAGCCATCGATAATTTGAAGTATTTCTAATATTAAAGAAAAAAATCAAACCTTTATACAAATCACACTAACATATTGGACAACAAGGACGATTACATTAACCTATGGCCTAGAAATATCTGTATTCAACAATATGTGGACCAGAGAAATCCATTGCTTCAAGCTGGTCTAGAATATCCTGAACAACATTTGTACTCTGGGAGAGGTTGTTTTGAATGAAGTGGATTAGATTCTCAAAAACTTCCACATCACACGTGACCAAGATACCTCCCTCGCAATCATTTTTAA
Organism: Pinus taeda; assembly: GCA_000404065.3. Lineage (NCBI taxonomy): Eukaryota > Viridiplantae > Streptophyta > Pinopsida > Pinales > Pinaceae > Pinus > Pinus taeda. Next base: position 150,502 of record APFE031741065.1, on the reverse strand, counting down.
ACCCAGATCCAAACCTGGTTCTCTCCAAAATAAAAGTGAAAGTTGGATGATACAAGTAAGTTATGGGGATGTAATACCTCTGCCCCTCTTGCCCAACAAGCACAGGAACATGCCCATGTGGGCATCTCATCCTCATTTTCACATGATCTCCAAGCTTCAATACTACATTAGAACTACCATTACCATTGAGAAGAGTGTAGCCACAGTAATTACAGAGCTTCATTGAATGTGATCGCCCCCCTGCTATCATATGCATGATTGATATCTTGCACAGACGCCACATGGATTTAGCAATTTCCTTTGTCACGGTGAAACAATGTAATTTACAGTATTTGGAAATGTTAAGAACTAAACTCCTGCAACCAAACAATTAAATAGTTTAAAAACTTTTTCAAACTCAACAAAGATTTGAAAAGAGTAACAAAGACTGCAAAAGATTTGAAAAAACAAAGAAATACCAGGCATGTATGATGATAGTCTAGTTTTATAAGCATAGCTGAACTAATGGGCTTTAAGATTTGTCCATTTCAAAGATTTGAAAAGGCAAACAAAGAGCAGGAAGCTATGTGTTGATAGTCTGCTTTTATAAGCAAAATTGAACAAGTAGGGTAGCGAAATTGAACCCCTAATATGATATGCATGATTGATATCTTGCACAGTTGTCACATGGATTTAGTAGTTTCCTTTTCCATGGTCAAGCAATGTAATTTGCAGGATTTAGAAATGCTAAGAACTCATCTCCTGCAACCAAAAAATTAAACAGTTTAAAAACTTTTTCAAACTCAACAAAGATTTGAAAAGACAAAAAAAGACTACAAAAGATTTGAAAAAACAAATAAAGACCAAGCATGCATGATGACAGTCTGCTTTTATAAGGATAGCTAACACCCCAAAACACAAAATCAATCAGAGAAACTAACAAAAAAACTCAATATATAATATTAACAGTAGTGTAAGTGTAATCACTCTTATTGTATGCTTTGATTAATTTGAAGGAAGCCTGAATTTCATTTTAAGATAATCAAAATGTAACACAGACTCATATAAACCCGGCTTTGATTTATTGCAGCTCCATGGATATCTCTAGTTAGACTAGATGACTGGTGTGTCAAACTTGGTTTATTTAATTCAGATCTACATGACAACTAATATTCAATATTTAATACACGAGTGATTTGTTTGAATCAGTGATATTCTTCCCAACATTGAGGTATACATATTAGACTTGAATGCAACTGAGAGTATGTGTAAGAGAAGGCTCTTGACTTCCTGAGTTGATTTCCTTTTATTATCAAAGGAGCTTAACACATGTTTCCTTTGTGTGTGAGAGAAGTTGTTTGATTTCAAAGTGGGTTTCTCTCCATCATAAAAAGAACTAAACACATGTAATACTACCCTAGTGGACCTTAATTGGATATTTTATCCTATTTTATCCTTTTATTCAATACAACCATATCACCAGCCTGGTACACATAAGAAGAGTTAATAGATGGTCCTACCGAGCTCTCATCTTGCAATCAAACTCACCTTATTCAAGCAACTTTTAATGACCTTCAAGAGAGCCAAGTCTGTGGAATCCATTTGCTTTGGTTGTCTCCATAACATGTCCAATTTTTTGGAAAATTTTTCTTTGTCTGCCTTAAGGAAATCCCAGAAAATCATGATAGCACCCTCCATGATTCCAACCAATTGGGAGGCAATTACTAAAGTTGCTTGTTCTGCTGGGATCTTGTCCTCTTCTTCTCCTGCTGAAGTTGCTTCTGCATATGCATATATTAGACATTAGTATTTGATCTGATATAGCAAGAAAGGATATGGACACAAGCCCAAAGTATTAAGAATATAATAGGATAAAATATTTGATTGATGCTAATTACCCTTGACAGCAGGAACTTCAAGCAACTTAGGCAATTGGTACCGGCATCTGGCATAGACTTGGCTTCTGATTCCCTGATCATAAGGCTCGTTCTCTATAAATCTCTATAGCACAACTTGAAAGTATTGAAATTGCTCTGCTAATCTATCATAGCATGGAGAAGGTTCTAAATTGGAGGCTGTGAGTTGTTGAATTTTCTTGTATTGCCAATGCAGTGCCTCCCATGTCAAGCATGTCTGAGACAAATAAATGGTCACTAACTCATCCTTCTGATGCTACAGTTCAATCTCATCATCTCCCAATTCCTTTCTTCTTGATGACAGTTGACACAGAGATGATACCATTCTCTGGGATCTAGACTTCGTGAGCTCTTGTGGTAGAGGAAAACCTTGAGAAACAACACTATATAGGTAGTAATGGGACCCAGATTCTAGCACCAACGTTTTGATCCCTCTCTGTGCAACCACAAATAGATGTTTCATGTTGGCCCAACTAAACAAATGAAAATATTTCATGTCTTATTTTGAGTTCTTACGTAAAAACTATTTAAAATTAAGATAAAATTGAACTTATATTTATAATTTTATAATTTTTTTTCATTTATAAAAACCTAATTATATTTTGTTTTTAGGGTGCAGTTTAAATAAAATTGAAGTATTGTGTAAATTGGGAGATTTAATGTTCAAATCCCCTGGAGTAGCTAGATCTACAAAGAAAAAGAAAGCAGTGACACGCCAATAAAAATATTTGACAAAAATAATAGATTAATAACTCAATCTAAAACTAGAGTTTCGTTGAAGCACAACTTTGAGAATAGCCATAAGGAGAAGGAACATTCAACAAAAGAACAGAGACTAAATATGCCATCATTGCCATTGCATCATCAATTTAGAAAAATGCAAGAAACTCTGGTAAGAAGGGAGGATGAGAGATTCAATGAATCAGATGTAGTAGGGAAGGAAGCTTCAGGAACATTAAGGAATATTAATAGTCCAACTACAACTTCTTGTTCTGAAGAAGAAGGATTGCATCTTCTAGCTCTTCTTCTACAATGTGCAGAGGTTGTTTCAAAGGACAATCATGAAGAGGTAAACAATACACTGCCTTATATTTATGAGCTTTCTTCACCTTATGGGAGTTCAGTTGACCGTGTGGCTTCATACTTTACTGAGGCCTTATCATGTAGGTTGATCAGTTCATACGTAGGAATCTACCCTCCTATCATGAATGAATCACGGAACCAAAGTATTGTATCAACATTCCAAGTATATAGTGGTATCAAACCATTTGTGAAGTTCTCATTTCAATGCAAATCAGGCAATCCAACAAGTATTCCAAGGTGAATATAGTCTGCACATCATTGATCTTGACATAATGCAAGGTCTACAATGGAAGAGAACATATCTAAGTTTGTAAAATGTATCAATCTCAAGCTTTTAATCCTCCATGTCATGCATGGTTTGAAGTCTATTGTGATACTTTTTTGCCAAATCAGGATTTCCAACAAGATGAGTAATCACAACTTGCCTTTTGAAATTGCTAAAAAAATGAAGAGCGTAATCACTTGGGCTGTGATTTAGTGTAAAGAGTTTCGAGTCCCATGAATCAATCTTCTCTAGCCAGTCCTGGACCTTGCTTTGATCTACACTTTTATGGCCTAAGGGATTTCTATTCTTGACAAGTTACCTTTTTACCAATAAAAATTGTGGGATACAAATCATGAAAGAGACGTCAATAATGTCTCTAAAAATAATTCTCATAGTATACATTCTGTAGGTGAAAGAAACTTACTAAATCATAGACATTGTGTCACAAAAACTTGATCCGCAGTGACTAGTACAACAATGCTACCATTAGGACTTTGCTTGAAAAACTCCATCCAAATTCCTTGCTTTGAAAGTATCCACAATGTGTGGGTTATACTTTGTATTTTTCTCTTCAATCACCAAGCATACCTTCTGGCAGTCAAGTGAAAGGGGATGGTAATAAAAGTCCATCAAGTTCACAGACCTTGTAACTGATAATTCGTAGACCTGCTTCTTACTATTGTTTCCGACAGCAATGGATGTGATGCATATAGCAATATGAAAGGGACATAAGGTAAATTGTATTATGTATATTACATGATGAGGTTGATCTATTATAGAAGAGGGACAAATCCCAAGGAGGTTATACATTAGTTTCTCTTCAATCCAAAGGAAATGCCGTGAGGTAGTAGCATATGAACATAGATACAAAGAGATGTGATATGTTATGTGATGTAGATGTTATCGATGATTCCTAAACAATCTCATAAATAAATTAGCATGCTAACCTATAAAAAAATTGGTTTCTTCATAAATGTCAGAGAGGAGCTCAAAGATAGTCACTATAGTCGAGCTTTGTTGGATGAGCACCAGTGGGGTGGGTGAGTGCCAATGAATAAGGGTCATTGGATCGATGCTTTATTAAGGTCCAATATGTTTCTACCTCGCCAAGGTAGTTCCGAATTCAAATCAACGAACCAACACAATCGAATCATCTAACAAGAGACCGAAAGACACAGACCAAGGATAGGAGGTCAACAAGGGAGTTGTTTCCAAAGAAAAACATGTGTAACACCTAACTTGGTTATAAACTCTTTTATATACCTTACTCCTATATGGTTGATAAATGATAATTGGTTTTTCATAGTGAGAGTACTTCCTATGACTTGATCTCATTTATATATGATTTATGTTATTTTAATATTGAATTATTTATAGATAAATAATTAAATTAATATCAAAATTTTTATTAGTTAAAATATCGCACTTTATTATCTACATTATTTACATTTTCCTTGTTTATTATCTACATTATTTGTATTTTATTTGTTAAAATGTCTTTCTAGTTGTATTTTATTTGTTATTTCTATTTGTATTTTATTTGTTAAAAGTGTATTTCTATTTCTATTTTATTTGTTAAAAGATTGACCTTCACTGTTGTTATTTGATAATACACTATTTGTATTTTATTAGTTAAAAGATTGAACTTCACAGTTATTATTTGATAATTGATATTATAAATTATATTGGATAATTAATATGATAATTTATAATGATATTAAGTAAATATAAAAAAAATTAAACAAGTTCACTAATAATAAATAGATTTTAAAAGTTAATATTTAATGACTAACCTCTTTCATTACTTAGCCAAAATATACCAGCATCCTCTTATCACCATTTGTATGTGTTCAGAGTAAATGCCCTTTTTTATCGACTGGAGTCTACCCATTTGCATGGGTCAATTGAGCAGTGTGCCTCTTCTAGTTGATTCAGAGACAGTGAACAATTATCTCCAAATAATACACCCTTGTCTGTGCAACCTAATCATGATTCAGTGGTTGGCATTATAGGTTATTTATTAGTCATTTGTGAGGCATGTGGGGCTATTGTCAGCCATCATATGAAAAAATATGGACTTGTTTGGTCTTGATGAGCCTCCTCCATGGATTTTGGCAACATGGAATTTTTCTCACAGTGATGGTATTGTCGAATTTCTTTGCATCCCATTTGGTGTGGTCTAACACCAATTTCCATTTCCAATTAGTGTCTAGAGCAGTTGTAACACAAGTTTCTCTTAGGACTACTAGGATCCTATTGGGATCTTCCATTCACTAGAAAGTTATCTGTTAAATGTTAATGTTCTAATTTTGTTTAGCCTAACAACTTTTAAAAGAGTTGGCTCAAATGGGATATTTATGCTCTAACATAAACGCAACATCTATTGCCACTATGCGGAATATAGTATCTTAACATCTGTCTCCATTATGGGGAATGCAACTACGATATAGTAGCTTACAGGCACTGAACACAATCTTGCTTTACACCTGGTAATGTTTTAGTACCAAATATGTTGAGTAGACAATAAATTAAATTTAGAATATCTCATTGAATAAGAAATCACATACAACTATCCTTTTCCATTAGTACAATGACATGTATAGCCTACAAGTTGAAATGCATGAGGAATCCAAATTTTGTGGTGTTGAGATTTATGACAAGTAACATTATGGACAATTTCCTCCCCATTGCAGCCACAAATTGCAAAAGAATTAGAAATTAATGTATTCCACGTCTCTATTCCATGTGCAAGATTGACAAGAACTTTACAGGAAGATCAATACAAATGTAATATTCAAAGATAAAACAACTAAACCACAGCACTTGCTAGCAGGGCTACTATTCGGCAATGAAGGATATGCATCTGGTGGGGGCAACACACAATCCTCACCATTGAAGTAGATTTTTTTTTATCTCAAGAAGACTAACATACATAACTTGGAATTGTTATTTGTATCATCTCCTTCATTTTACCATCATTTAATGACACTTATTACTTTTAGTTTGAAAAACTGCATTGATCTAGATGGAAATCGCACAAGTTTCCTTAATCATCCCAACTCACCCTTAATGCACAATGAACCATAATAGAATTCAGGTCAGATTCATCCCTTGATCTTCCGATGATAAAATAGTCAATGTCGTCAAATATCTTTATAACCATCTATAGAAATGATAGTCAAAATACAATTCAAGAGCATAAGCTAGAAACATGGTTTGCTACATGAACAAACATCTTGATAACATTCAAAATATTTCGAAAGGAGATGCAATATATGGCATCGACTCTAAAAACAAAGACCTGTAAGCACCACCTGAATCTCTACCCATCTACTTTAACATGTGAACCTAAAACATACTTTAAACGTGCTACCATAATTCTAGGAGGGCTTTGAACATGGGGGTAGTCCCTGACAAGAAGACCAGGTTCACCAAAGCTATTGCAAACTGGGCTATTCATACAATCTCGAGCCAAGTGGCTAGTCTCGCAATAGTTATTGCAGGCCTTATCATTAGGACAGTCTACCATAATATACCTAGGAAAATAACACTTCTTGCAGAGTGATGATTTTGGAAGTCCTAGCTCATTGCGGCAATCAGCTGCAAGATGACCAGGTTTCTTGCAATTCTTGTATTATTTCTCTTTTGGACACTTCGATGCAATGTGCCTATCATGAGAAAAACAAAAAATAAAATACAAATTAGGGCCTCCTTATGCCTTTTCTTTCCATGTTGAAGCTTGTTTTCTTTCTGCCCAATGAAAAATTGATAAAATAATATAACATACCCTGAAACGCCAAAGTTGTTGCATACATAAGCATTTGGACACTCTCGTGCATCATGCCCTATTCGCTTGCAGTTGTTACAAAGCTCAATAGGTCTGAAGGAGCGAAAATAAACTTAGAGGATCATTGTCCACCTTCCAGGCGGGTCTCATGATATCTTTTGCAATCAATTGGCGCAACATCAATGGTTGCATGTACCTTAAGGTCCCCATTTTTCCAAATATATGTTAACTCTTAACAAAATTCACTAGTTAATGAAAATTTCAAAAACAAAACTGCTCCAACCGTAACCAAGGTCTTTTCCAACGAGGATTTCTTAATAGTTCTGATCAAAACCCGGGTACTGAAAGAAAGCGCAAGTTTCATAATCTATGTGGTCAAGATAGGCAAATGAAAATTTAAAAAACAATATGAGGGAATGAATATTACCTGGCAAAGCACATCCATGTTAGTCTGAGAACCCTAATGAAAGTATGTTCACCCTAAATTTTTGCACAACATCAGCTACAAGATGACCAAGCTTCTTGCAATTCCTGCATAATTGCTCTTTTGTACACTTCGATGTAATGCGCTTGTCTTGAGAAAAACAAAAAATAAAAAACAAATTAGTGCATCCATATGCCTTTCTTTCGATGTTGAAGCTTGTTTTCTTTCTACCCAATGAAAGCATGATCAAATAATATAACATATCCTCAAACACCACAGTTGTTTCATACAGAAACATTTGGACACTCTCGTGCATAGTGCCCTGTTCGCTTGCAGTTGTTACAAATCTCAATAGGCCTGAAAGAGTGAAACATAAATTTTCAGAACCAAACAAACTAAAAACTAGATAAATCCCACCTTGGTTTTGCCCCAAACCTAATACAGTGTACAACATGTATAACAAAGGTTCCCAATAAGAGAATTTATCTTCCAATTAAATGATGAATCCTCCAAGAGCATATGGAATATTGATACAAACGTACCCTGTCCAAGAAATTAGTGTCCAAGTTCAAAATTATATATCTTCAGATAGATGAAGGAAAAGACATGAATGGAAATATTTCAAATGTTTATTCCATCCATTCCAATGGCTGAGGGAAAATAGAAAGAAAATAAACTTAGAGGATCATCGTCCACCTTCTAGTCGGGCCTCATGGTATCTTCTACAATCAATTGGCGCAACATCAATGGTTGCGTGTGCCTTAAGGTCCCCATCTTTCCAAATATATGTTAACCCTTTAACAAAACTCACTAGTTAATGAAAATTTCCAAAACAAAACCGCTCCAACCATAACCAAGATCTTTTCCAACGAGGATTTCATAATAGTTCTAATCAAAACCTTGGCAAATTAGACAATGAGACCAGCCACTCAAATTTATAAACAGTTCACGTAAGAGGATGACCATATGGTTTCCAATGAGAATATTGCCAAGAAAAATAGATTAAAGGCAAAATGAGATAAATTTAGAGGAGAAAATAAACTTAGAGGATCATTGTCCACCTTTCGGGCGAACCTCATGGTATCTTCTGCAATCAATTGGCACAACATCATTGGTTGTGTGTGCCTTAAGGTCCCCATCTTTCCAAATATATGTTAACCCTAAAGAAAATTCACTAGTTACCAAAAATTTCAAACACAAAATTGCTCCAACCATACCAAGATCTTTTCCAATGAGGATTTTATAATAGTTTTGATCAACAAAATTCACTAGTTAATGAAAATTTCAAAAACAAAACCGCTCCAACCGTAACCAAGATATTTTTCAACGAGGATTTCATAATAGTTCTAATCAAAACATGGGTACTGAAAGAAATCGCAAGTTTCATACCCTCCGTGGTCAATATAGGCAAATGAAAATTTAAAAAACAAAATGAGTGCAGGAATATGACCTTGCAAAGCACATCGCAAAGCACATCCATGTTAGTTTGAGAACTCGAATCTGAAAGTATCTTCACCCTAAATTTTTGCACAACATTTCCTCCATCCTTCGTTTCAACCTTTGGAACAGCCTTCATGATCTTTGTCAAATTCCCATAATCATTAAACGATGAGAGAGATTTTGATGGGCACCTATCCCTGAATCTGTAACTGTGCCATGGGCACCATATGGCTCGGTTCGTTCGTCGTCATAGGCATAAACTTCAACGCTGAAACCACCATCATCGACATCAAAACCGTTCATGTTGTAACTTGAATATTTTCCAACGGGGGTTTCATAATATTTCTGATCAAAACCAGGGTACTGAAAGGAATCGTAGGTTTCATACCCTCTGTGGTCCTCTGCGGTCGGGATACGTGAGCCCCTGGTCATACTCAGGGTTTTGGGTAGCATAAGCGGAGTGATAAACAGGGATGGTGTTGGGTAGCGGAAGGGGAGAGGTAAAAAGGCACATCGATGTTACTAGTGTAGAGCATTTGTACAAGGAGGACCGAACATTTGCACCAAGAGGACTGCGGGAAGTTACCATCGATTAGAGGGGAAATTATATAGGCGTAAATGAAAGAGTTGATAACAGACAGGCGGTGGATCCAACGATGTAAACAAATGTAATCGTCTAACATCAAATCAAATGAACCACAACATGACAACAAAGATATTAGGGAAGTTCATCCCAGAGGAAACGCCTTACGACGTAATAATTTTAATATCAAAAGAGCAAATCCTTTACTCCATGGTTTTGTTCTATTCAATTTTTGTCAGATATCAGAGCTTACACTAAGAATCTTTAAGAGAGCGGCAGGGTTAGAATAAAGTTACATGGGACTCATTGAGAACCAACATTTCATATGCGTATTCACAAAAAAGAACAAAGATCAGTGAAGCAGTTGTGAGAAGATTGGTACTGCAAAAGTAAGGTTGCTGCCTAGACATTGAAAAGTTGTGAAATCATTAAAGAGAATAGCATTATTCTACCAGAGTTAAATACAACTATTTTCTTTTTTAAATTAACGCTTTCCATTAAAGTAAACCGATAAAGTCATCAGAGATTTTCAATTGACGCGGGTTAGTGGTGATGGAGAATGCGTCAGAGCACCAACGCTGCCCTTCAAGATCCAGAAAGGCGTTAGCACACTGCGACATCAAAATCAAAAGCACGAGTCAAGTTTTTTTTAAGTTCTTGTCGTGAGTCCTTTCAAAAAAGTTGGTTTGTTTAATGAATTTCTTGGAAACCTATGACTTAAAAAAGCGGTAAGCTGATTATTAAGGAAAAGAGATTCTAAAGAATTACGAAAACGATTTAAAAAAAAAAGGAGATGCATGTAATGTTTTTTTTAAAGGTGCTTGTATAGTGCGGTGGAATTGTTAAAGGAGTCGAGGAATTTTTTAAGAAGAGGTGTTTTGAAGTTTATTTTAAAAAAATATAATAAAGGAGATTTTTTTTACGTTTTGAAAAAGAGATTAAAAAGAAAAATGGTGTATTGTTGTAATTCGCTCTAGGTATTGTGATTATTTTGTAAAAGATTTTACGTAAGTGTATTTTTTGTGAAAATTTGTACTCATTTGTTTGTGGAAGCCAAGAAGCAGTGATATTTTTATTGTAGTTAACAGTTATATTTTTATTGCAGTTAGCAGTTATATCTACAGTTTGTTTTGCTTGTTGACTCATAGTGAGCCAACATTCAATAAATGGAAAAAGCCAAGAGGCTATGAAAGTCAAAGCAACTACACGAGATGTTTGAGATCTTTTTAGATTTGAAAGTGAAGAGGAAAAAGGATTCCTTTGCATTGAAATGCATAAAAGAATATGTTCATGAAAACATTCTTCCCCTGATTTCAGAAGCCAAGACAGCCAAGGAGGCTACTCTCGAGCAATGTTTTGGTGCAAGGGGGAGCATTGAAGTTGAAGAAGAAAGTGGATATATATCCGCAGATCTACATCTAGATGAAATGATTGTTGAATCCCACTGTGCTCAGCCACACATGGATGATATCTGTGAAGAAGTTGCAGAATAAAGAGAGAAGAAACACATAGATGTTCGTGAACCGCACTGTGCACAAGTTTGGTGAATCCAACAACAGATCTTGTTCATGACAATGAAACTTCCATTGGAGCAGTTGATACTATGTTGAATCCAACAATTAATATTGCTGATGTAAAATTTGATGAAGAATTATTGGCTAATGATGGATGGTTGCAGGTGATGCAACAAAAACATCATATTGATATGATGTTATTTGGTGAGATAGTGGAAGACAACCTGTTTCCAGCAACACAGGTTAGTAAAGAACTAAAAAATATAGAGACAAAAACAGAGGAAGAGACAAAGAAAAGAGCCCACAAAGAGAAAAAAAAGACAAAGGCAGAAGCAGAGAAGGAAGCACAACATAAGGAAGCTCTCATTACAAAGCAGAAGGAACATAACCAATGTGGTTCTGCAAATATTTTTAATTCTAATGTTGATTTCCAGTGTGCAGGTACACAAAATGACTATGAAGAAGAGCTAAATTTCCTTGAAGCGTGGCTTGCAACACCATGCCTTCATAAAGTCTGCATAGAAGATGCAGAAATGCAAGTTGAAGACATTTTGGATGATGAGAACATCAATGAAATTTTCAGGTATTGGTTTCCCGAAGAGATGAAATTATATTATGGTCTTATGTTGTAGCACATTGAAGTCCACAACAAAAGATAATATGTGGCAAAAACCCACATACAACTCATTTTTTGAAGAATTCCACGATATTCTTAGACAACCTGGAAAAATGGAAGACCTGCACAATCAAATGAAGAAACTGAGGTTTAAAGGATACAACAAGAAGAAAATGCTTAAACAATTTAGAGGTTATAGGATCTGGAAAAAGAGAGGAAGAAAAGTTGAAGTCAATTTTTTAAATTGTAAACATAGTTGAGACATAGAAAAGCAGGTAACTTAATCGAATTTTTATGTGGTTGTAATTGAGAGGGAGTGTTAGAGAACCTAATTCCAACCACTTGTTATGTGTCGAAACAGTACCTCCAAGTGTCCTAGTTCAATTTCAGTTCAGTTGAGTTTAACTCCAGTGGTTTATTACTAATGTTTCCAATGTAATCTTATTTAAGTGATTTCTAATACTTAGAAGAGAAAGTCCTTTGCTCCATCCTTTTGTTCTCTTCAATTTTTGTCAGTTTATAAATGAGTAGATTTTTTTGGATCTTCTGTCTACTGTAATAAGGCCTACAATGTCATAAAAATAAAACCTAATTGCTCTCCCAGAATGTCAAATGGGATATCATACTTCTAGCCCATAAAAATAGGGAATATGAATGAAATATTGCTTCAATTTAATCATATCAGAGAATGATTTCATTCCATCTAGTTCCTCATGTTTATTTATTTTAAAATTTTCAATGAAGATAAAGATTTTGAAAAAAATGTACCTTTGACTAGTAACAAAATCCAATACACTAAATCAATAAAAATTAAAAATTTCATCACCACCCATATGTGTGCTTCTTCTCATTTCAAAAATCAAAAAATAAAAACCAAAAACTAATTGGCATACCAACCAATAAAACACTGAAAAATATAGTAAAAAAAATAAAATAAATAAAACAACAAAACTTACGAACCAAAACATATATATGAAAAAGATAAATAAAATAACAAACTAAAAGAAAAAACACGGATATATATATATATATATAATATAATAAATATACAAAGATAACCATGAAATAAATTGATGAAATCCTTCAATAAAAGAGGGAAAAGAACTTTTTTAATGTGTTAAAACCAATACTATTAATTTCTTATTCTTACATTTGTACATAAATTTGACTTTTTATTTTTCAAACGCTTAATTTAATCAATGGTTCAAACACCCAATTTAATCTATCAGATTTCGAATTCTATTAAAGATATTCTAAAATTATCAAATTTATATTATCGAGAAATATTGAAATCCCTCCCGGCCAATTTTAATATAACCCACTAACATTATTATAAAATTAAATTAAACATCAAAACTTAATCCACAATTTTCCTTTTTCTTATGCTCTAGAAATCAGAATTCAGTGAAATAACGGCAAATTGTCTATCCTAGACCTTGCTGAGCTCATTAGCCATAATCTTCAGAAGTGAGAAATAACGTCAAATTGTCTATCCTGGAACTTGGTGAGCCCATTACCCACAATCTTGAGCAGTGGAAATGATAGAAAACTGGCGTTGCACGGATGTGAAGGTTATTAATGTTCTTGGGAGAACCCGGTACCCACCATCTTGAGCAGTGGAGATGATAGAAAATTGGCGTTGGTTGCATGGATGTGAAGGTTATGAATGTTGTTGGGAGAAGCATTTATATTAATAAGATACATATTTATTTTAAAATTAGTTTTATTAAATATATATAATATATAAAATAATATTTAAGTTTATAAGGACTGTATACCAGTTTTATTTTAATAAAAAATATGTTAATATTATAATGTTATTGAATTAAAATAAAATAAAACAACAGCAAATTAATTATAACATAAATATTTTGAGCTCTTAAAAATACTCAATATAGTAAAAGTCGCACTAAAATTGAAGAGGGAGTTGTGTCTATTAGTCTGCATACAAGCTGAAAATGCCATTTCTCTTTGCAAAGTTGATTACTGTTGACCAGTTATTTAAAATCGTTTATTTTATTTAGTTTTATATCAAAAAATACTATTTTCAACAGTCGCACATTTTCAATGAGAAGATTTTTCCGCGAAAGTCACACTATAATATTTTTGTCGACGAATTTCAAACCAATGAGTGTGGTTCATCATCACGACAAGTTCTTCAACTTGTCCTAACGATGAACCACACTCGTTGGTTCAAAACGCATCAAAAAAATTATTATAATGTGACTTCTACCGAAAAATCTTCTCATTAAACTTGATGTGGATCACAGAAGTTTAAATTCAACAGTCTCACATCTCTTTCGCATTACTCCTATAATGTCCGACGACTCTGCAAATAACCTAATTTTTTTTGACATCACCATAACTAGAATGAAGAAAGAGAATGATGAAATAAGATTTTCCCAACCATTCCTCGCATAGAGTAGAAATTACTGCGAGCCTGAAGAAAAATAACGGTATGCAAGGCTACATTCAGACCTAGATTTATACCTAGCTCTTTTAATGTTTGATTAAACTAGGGAGCAACACAATAACATATACTCTCAAAATTATAAACAATAAACCAGATTGAAAACCCAAAGTCTATCTAAACGATAGCCTTATTTAGGATTTTCTAATATAGTCACTGACATTGCTTTCCAATATTGCATTCGTAGTGACAAGGAAATGCACACCACAAATTGTTTTTTTTATTCATTTAATCACAAATATCATATATACATATAAGTAGGTTTTACTAATTTTTAAATATGAATATGGGAGTTGAGTTATTCTCTCAACAAAATACTAAACTAACTTTAAACTTACCATGGAAGCATTATCTTCAAGTCTTTCCATGCCAAATATACAAATAATAATAATCATAATAATAATAATAATCTTTGTCTAGTTGGTCTTAATCAACATTTGCACTCACTCTGGAATCTCATAGACACCACTCTTTCTCCACCACTACAACTTCAAGCTACCACTTGACCTCCATTTAAAACATCACGTTTATCATTGATGTACCTATGATGATTAACAATATTGACACACTTCAGTCTTCATTCTACCAGGTTACATGGATTACTGTGATTGTCATCAAGTAACTAAACCATCCTATGGACATGCTCTTATTTGTGAGATGAAATAGGTCATTATATATGATGATTATCTAGGATAGTTCTTTGGGTACTGAATGTGTTCAGAAGTTAATCAATGAGCTTAACCTTTCCACACACAGTTAAAACATATATAACCTATATCTGATGTTCCTCTATTTATATGACCCGTCAACTTTATAACATACTCTAAACATAATCAAATCATCGATATGTCCTTGTGGCAATATATATAGCAAAAACCACTAATTTGTATTATATTACTGTCTTTTTATTGTGAATTCTTCATCGCATAAAATTTTACAAACTCAAATATAACATCAATATATACTTTAAAATACATCACTCAATAATTATCAAACAAGTATATGTTAATGATGCCCTCCGATGCATAATCTAGATCTCTCATAGATGTGAATATTTGAGAGTGCAACATGGAATGATCGAGCAAAGCATCTTGTGAACTAAATCTCATACAAAAGATATATGTCTCGGGCGATTAGGTCTGGTTCTATGGGAGCTATATCCCATCCATGAGCGATGGAAACTTCTAATGACATACTGCTTACAATTTCGCATCACAAGACAAAATCATAAGCACTTTCATAGACAAGACTCCATAGTGATTTCTGACTGGCAACAAGGCATGCCAATTTGGGACAAACCTATGCACTCTTTTGTTAGAGAGGGATAAAATTCTTAAATGTCCAAACTTCATAAAGGAATACCATATGGATCCATACACCTTGAACAAAGAGACAAATCCATACGGTTGTGGTGTTGTAGATGACGATGTCTTATTTGTGACAATCTTGGAGAGAGTCCACATTAATAAGCTCTGATTGGTGTTGATGTCTTTCCTGTAGAGATAACAACCTATTTTCGCAAACCTATAGCCCAAATTGATGTGCCAAGGTAGAGAACACACCAAGGCAGATTGACTACAATAGCCTACCCGATAAACTCTAGGGATTCCTACCTTTCACACTCTTCCATACATATTTTTTTATCGAAATTTATTGTCATATTCTAGGAAATCTTATATGTATTACCTAGAGATGCACTCCATGTCCCTTAGTGGGAGGCATCCCACACATTAGTAGAGCCAACAATCCATCCTAAACACATTGACCTAGTCATCTACTAATTAGAGTAACTCGAGAAAACTAATTGCATAGTGAATTATGAAACTAATTAATAATTGATTATAAAATATCATCTACATGTTTGTCAATTATTCGATGGAAATTTGAGATAAAATGTGGTGTGTGACATTAGAGCTTGAATAAAATAACAATGGAAATTCATAGTCTTTCTAGTGGGACAAAAACAAGGAGAGATAATTGTATTCCAAAATCTTGACATAGTAAATTTCATTTTCATATATATCACTTTTTCCTTTCGATATATCAATTCTTTTCATTATTACAATAGATATTAATATAGTTAAATCCATATGAAACCATCATTAGAAGACATCAAAATATCCACATTCATTTTTAAATGAGACATATATGCTTTTATAGACCATGACAACTTCCATTTTACTTAATTCACATGGGATATTAGGTTCTTGGCATGCCGAGACTTAAACATACATCAAAGGCACGCCTAGTAGCCATACCCTAGCTATGGTTTTGGCTTGAACTTATTTAACATGAAAAGCAAATTCATTTTGAGCTAAATCGATATAAATCAATATGTATTGCACTTCTTGCAATAACTTTTCATGATGCAAAATTGTTATAAACAACTACATAAATTGTTCTTAATATTTAGATTTTGTAATAACTATGATTACATCATATCCACTTAGTTTGACTTATTATACAACATAAAAAAAACCCCTAATTTTTATTTCTGGTTTTTTGCAATGGATTCTTATTGAGTAATACGAAAACTTAGAAAATTCTCATACTCAGTTAATCCAATTTTCATTATAAATAATACAATTTCGCAAAAAATTACAATACTCTTTAATTGATTTAAAATAAAATACTAAAACAATAGAGTCCAACTCAAATAAAAATATGTGTTATCATTTATTACACGAGTAAAGCAACGTGACTATAGGAAGGATTGGGATCCCCCATCCCATGCACTCGGAGCGGGGCTCAATATTATCATTTCTTATATGGAGATACACATAATGAAATAAAGTATACCATGGTAAAATAAATTTATTTAAACATAATTTAATGTATTAGATGTCATTAAGCATATATTAATGTATGGGGGTTTATGTATATATGTTAACTAATGATTTTGGTATTTAACTCTATAAGAAATTTACCCCTATAAAATTAACATCACAAATTATATAAAATTAACATCCCAAATTAGAGATGTGGGTATATGTCTTATGAATTTGGTGCAGACATTCTATATGCCACCCATATTCCTTTTAATCATAACGTGACACATGATTTCAAAGTCACTTGTAACTTGCTTTAATCATAACGTGACATGGTCACAAAGTCACATCAAATCATTAAAATAATTATAAGGCGAAGGAAAGTTTACATTGTGGATGGCAATAGTCTATATAATGTGACACATGGTCACAAAGTCACATCAAATCCTTAAAATAATTATAAGGTGAAGGAAAGTTTACATTGTGGATGGCAATAGTCTATGATTACTATTATGGTCACTCTCTATGCTACACAACCTTATCTAGATATTCCATTTATTTGAGTGTTAATTTGAGTGTTGATTAACATAAATATATTAATAAATATTATTATTATTATTATTAGGGTTGTAGTTAAATTAAATACTAAATTGTTGTGTAAGATTTTTTTGTTTATAAGATAATAGGTTATTTTTGTGTAGCGTTTTGATTTCTAAAAAACATATATATTCTATTTTTTTCATTTTATATTTGTATTAAAAAAACACATAATTTTAACCATTAAATCCATTTTTGATATTAACATGTTACTTTTATAATTATTAATTCCACTACACCGAATTCGACGAATTGTATAGAAAATTCGTTCAGGAATAGAATAGCATTCGAAAATACACGGTGCATATAAATTCCCACCCTACCAAACTGGACGAATTCTATACCATCCTCCAATAATTCACCAAATTTGTTCTGAGGAATCGAATAGTATTCGAAAAATAGATCAAAGAATATTTGTATTAAGGGATATTTGTATTAATAGTATTCGAAAAATAGATCAAAGAATAGATAAAATAAAATTAGAGATGTAAGAAAATGAATTAAATTGCGAAATGAAGTCAAAATCTAATCGGCCGATTTCGTTAAAACGGGCACTGCATGGTTGTGAAGGTTAATAATGTTCCTAACAGAAGCATTTATATTAATAAAACACATTTATTTAAAAAAAATTATTGACAAATATAATATAATAAAGTTAATATATTTATCTTAATTATCTTTTACTATAAAGGATAATAAATTAAATCTTAGGTCAATAATGGTCGTGAGGGAAGCATTTTAATAATTATGGTAAGTATTTTCTGATTAATATACTGTTAATATTAGATTTATTTTCAGAAAAACCCGATTATTATTATTTAATAATTATTTATTTATTTATTATATTATTAATTAATTCATTTTTTTATTCATTATTTATTAAATCATTAAATAAATAATGAATTTATTGTTTATTAAAAAAGAAATTATCTATAAAATACAATATCAATTAATTTATTATTATTATTATTTATTAGTATTATTTTATTAATATAAATATCATGAATTAATCATATTAATTATATAAATATTGGTAATTAATGATGATGACGGTGGTTAACGTCCATAGAGACCAAATTGGTCTATCAAACCTATAATTTTCTTAGTTCTTAATCATCTGGCTTCTCATCTTTCTTGGCGAGATTCGTGTTGTAGCTTTCTTTTTTTTTCTCTACGGTCTTCCAACTTCCTTTATCTTGCATCTCCTTGATGTCTTTTGGTTCTTGGGACATTGGTGTCTAGCTTCGCAATTTGTTGTGTTCGTCCTTTTGAAGACAGTCGGAGAAGAAGTTTGGTGTGCGAGATCTGCTTTGCCGTTAAATGAAGACTTATTTTGTGTGTTATTGGAATCCTCATACCCGTTGATACTTGAGGGGTTGTCAAGTTCACTTTTTTGCTATTGGACGGGCTTTCCCCCTGCTTGTCTTGAGATTTGTTTCTTTCTTCCCTGATTTCTTGCGATACAAAGTTTTCTAGAGAGTATTCTTCCTTGATGTTAGTGTAATGTTCTTTTTGTGCTCCCCACCATGAAGATCTGTGGTGATTCTTTCTAGTATAATTTTTCTGGGAGGCTTTTGGGCAATTTTTGGCTAGATGGTCTGTCTCAAAGCAGGATCGACATCTGAAGAGGACACTTTCATAATCGATTTTCTGGTTCCACACATAGTCTTTAATTTTTAGGTTTATTTCAGCTGGGAATCCAACACTGAAGTCCATTTCCACATAGATGCATGCATAGGTGGTTTTGGCATATTCCTTTGTTTCTGGGCACCTGCAGTAAAATTTCCCAATTGCATTTCCAATGGCTTTTAGTGAGGAGAAATTCCAGAGATGCAAGGATAGGTTTGGAAATCTCACCCAAACTGGTGTTGAGGTTATGACTATTGTTGAGGGATCGAATGATGGGTTCCATGGCTTCATGAATAGGCCTGAGTTTTCCCAAAACCAAGGGCCAGAATCTTGAATGCATTGTCTGCTTTCAAGGTTTTCAAAATCTACTATAAAGAAACCCCTAGCACAAGGATAGATATTAATTTCATCAGAAATGGCAAGTTTCCACACCTCCGAGATCCAACTGTGGAGAGCTATCAACCATAGCCAAACACCATTTAATCGACAAATTAGGGCACTTTCTGAAAACTTCAAATCCTCATCAAGTGAGGCCTTGACCACCTAGACAGTGGGATATGGGGATTCACTGACGATATGGGTAGGAGCTTGCCTCCGAGAGGCGAACAGAACTAATCCAATAGCTATCTTCATGAAGTTGGGAGCCATCTGGATCAAGACCGATTGGATCCCAAGCTTATGTATGTCCCTGTGGAAGAATGGAAAAGCTCTATGGAAGAATGTGAACGTTTCTCTTTTCCACTTCCCTTTACTGGTCAAATCTTTTGAATCCAACTTCTATAGTCTATGGATATGGAAGATCAAAGAGAAAGAAGCCCAAATCAACGATGTAGGAGTAGGAGTTGGAGTGAGGATGGTGGTAGAAGACGAAACCCCTCATCCTTGCAATAAGATAATAGTATCAGAGAAAGAGAAAGAAGCCTAGATCAATGAAGTAGGAGCAAGAGCAGGATTGACGATGATGGTGGAAACCTAAATCCCGCCTCCATACAGACGAATGATACAGTAAGGGAAAGAGGAAGATGCCCAAATCGACGAACTGTAGAAGACGCCTAAATCGGTGAACTATAGAAGACGCCTAGCTCTACTACCTCTATTAATGAAAGCAATGATATGTTTGATGGCTTTTGAAGTATTTTGGTGTTGTGCCCTAACATGAACCAGCAATGCAGATATCTGAAGCCAAAGCGAAGCGAAGAGTGTGTAATGGCTTCAAAAGTGTGCCCCAACGTGAACTAGCAGCCTAGAGATCCGAAGTTGAAGCGAAGCGCCAGAAAACTGTGAAGCACCATAATATAGCATGTGTTCAAGCTCAGAGTTAAAATACATAAGTAAATCATTTGATATAATAATACAAGTCTTTTTAATAATTAAATTTACTTTCTTATAATAATTAATAATAATAATAATAATAAATATAGTAAGTATTTTAATAATTATATTTACTTTCAATAATAATAATAATATATAATAAATAATAATAATAATAATAAAATCATTTGATTTTAATATAGCTAATAAATTAATTTATATATATATTATTAAATTAAATTAAAATACTTGATTAAGTTAAATTAAATAAAATAGTTAATTAATTAATCATTTTAAAATATTTTTTGTTATTACTAACTAATATTATTACTATTACTTTACTATTATTATTATATTATTATTATTATTATTAGTTTTGTTAATCAATATTGTTATTTTTAATAATAATTATAAATTCAAGGGTTAAATTATAAAAACCTTATATATTATAAACTGAGGGGAACAATATTAAATCTTAAAGGATTACTATTATAAACTTAAGATATAAAAACCTAAAGTTAAATGTTTTAAACCCTAAAATAAATATGGTTCACCATCATTCATTTTCATATTGGGGCAATCTTTCTCACAATGTGATGTTGGACCATGTCTGAGCATGGTTGAGCATGATTGTTTTCATTTCGATAAAATCTTTGTCACAATGTGATGTTGGACCATGGTTGATTTTTATATTGAGAAAAAGTTTGTTACAATGTGACGTTGGACCATGCTTGACGAAGATTATAAACTCATGGATTTATGTTAAACCCAAGGGATTAATACTAAAAAGCCAAGGGATTAATAATCTAAACCCAATGTATATAAACCCTATGATAAATCTTATAAACCCTAAAATAAACATGGTTGACCATGGTTTGCCATGGTTTCTTTTCATATTGAGACAACCTTTATCACAATGCCATATTCTACCATGGTTGACCATAATTATAAACCAAAGAGATTTATATTAAACCCAAGGGATTAATTCTAAAACCATGAAGTATTATAAACCAAGGGAATATTATCAAACCCAAGGGGTTAACATTATAAACCCAAGGTATATAAACCCCAAGATAAATATTATAAACCCTAAAATAAGCATGGTCCGCCATGGTTTACCATGGTTGATTTTGAAATTAAGACAATCTTTGTCACAATGCGACATTGCACCATGGTTGACCATGGTTGTCATAATGTGATTTTGGACCAAGAGATAATCTTCATCACAATGTGACCATGATTATTGACGTTGCTTGACCATGATTGACCATGGTTGATTTTCACATTGAGAAAATCTATCAAAATGTGACGTTGGACTAGCGTTGACCATGCTCAACAATAGTTAACCATGGTTCATTTTCATATTGAGAAAATATTTGTAACAATACAACATTTAACAATGGTTGACCATGATTGAACATGGTTGACTATAATTTACCATTGTTTATTTTCATATTAAGGCAATGTTGGTCATAGAGTGACGTTGGACTGTGGTTGATGATGTTTGACAATGGTTGAACATTGTTGACTTTCATATTGAGACAATCTTTGTTGCAAATATGACATTGGACCATGGTTGACCATGGTTGACAATGATTGTAAACCTAAGGGATTTATATTAAACCTCAAGACTAATATTATAAACTATATAAATAATATTATGACCTAGGAATATGAACCCTTAAATTAATAAATGAAAGGGATTGATATTATAAACTCAACAGAAAAATAAATGTAAGGGATTAATACTAAAAACCCAATGGATTATAAATTCAACAGAATAATTATAAACCCAAGGGTTTAATATTATAAACCCAAGGGATTAATATTGTAAACCCAAGGTATATAAAACATGTGCTAAACATTATAAAACCTAATATAAACATGGTTAAATCACTTCGATTTATTATTCCCTTGGGTTTATAATCTTTGTCACAATGCGAAGTTAAACCATGGTTTGCCATGGATGACTATGGTTGGCACAATATGGCATTGCACCAAGGGATTGATAAACCCAAGGAATATGAACCCTTAGATTGATAAGCCCAAGGATTGATATTATAAACCCATGTGATTAATTCTAAAACCCCAAGGTATTATAAACCCAAGGGAATAATATTAACCCTAGGAAAATGAACCCTTATGATGCAAGTCTAACCATAGGTCCTCCACTTATAAATTAACAAACCAAATAAAACTAATTGAAATTCAAACAATATTAAGTAAGCATAAACTCTCAAATAATTCATTATATAAATAAAATATTTACAGGAAAACTCATGGCTTATTCATGAGCCTCTCATTCCTCACATTCACTCACACCCTTTTACATATGTACATGTCTTATTGCTCACCTAGATTTATACAAATGGATTAGAACCCATGTAGGTTCTAGAGTCCTAAACTAGCTCCCAAAATATCTCGCATAATCCATGAAATCTCTCATCTAATCCCTTATCCCTAGATAAGAGCTAACTATCCCTTAAATCTCTCAACTCTTCCAGAATTATCACTTTCTCCTAAATCTATAGAAAAATACATTAATTAATTAAATCCTAACTTTGTAAACTAACCCCTCTAGTAAACATTTGATCTAGGTTAGATGCACTTGCATAAGACTCCTGAGTTAAAAAGAATTCATGGTCTCCCAACCATGTGTCTTCATAATTGATTATACATCCTCCTTGATCCCAAAATTTAGTTTGTTATTGATCATGTACTCGGTTATGTTGTTTTTCTTCGATGGTTTTTATGGGGTTTCCAAATGTTATGTTGCAATTCTCCTCTTGCTTTTCTGATGTAGACTTGCTCAGTTATTAGTATTTTGTTGTCATCCTTTCTTTTTCTTTGTTCAATGAAAATTTTATGAGATTCTTTCAACATCATCTTCCTCATCTATCTAATTTTGATATCCAACTTATCTTCTGGCTAATGTGTATTATTCTTCCTTTGCTAAACTTGGTTGTCCATATCTACACTTCCCCTATGCAAAATTTGTTGATTTGAAGGTCTCTTGTAATCCACCATACTTTCCTCTAGCTTTGGATTGTCCAACCATTCTCCTACGAACTTTAGGTTTGTTGCAATATCTTTCATGTTGACATTTGACCCATTTATTTGATGATAATTTTCTATTTTATTAGTAATTTCCATTATTTTTCCATCTTCGGCATCCTTAGGCTTCATTTCTTCATCATTTTTGTACAAAAAATCAATATGCACAACATTTCTCGTATTCACACACCAATTGTTAGATTTAAAAACATAAGGCTTGGAAGATGATTATGTCCTCACGTATTTATGTTAGTATTTTGAACAATTTATGGTGCCATTTGTGGGAATCGAACGCACATTCACACTATCATCGTCATCACCAAGAAATGATCCTTTCTGTGGTTCACAAATGCATGCATTCATTTGGAGTTTCTCTGATTCCCCTAACAAATTTTTTAGCTCGTGTTTTTGTCTTAAATTCTTGATTGGCCATTTAACTATCCTTTTTATTACCCATCCATGTCTTTGATTATGTAGAAGCTCCACAAATACATGAAGTCGTTCCTTTAATTCATCGATATCCTTCGCAATTTATTTATTACTTATGCCAACTACTATGGCATCATTGTGGCCTTTCTCTAAACTCTGTAAATGAGTATCCATAGTCATCTTCATCTTCTTCTCTCGTGAATTTGACATTGTTCACTATAAACTGAAATTGAACTAACACTTTATGAAGTTACTCCCTTTGAACTTGGTTAATGGCTCACTACACTTGAACCTTCTTTCTGAACACTCCTTACTCTTCTGGCTATTGCATTTACCTTACACACGTACTAAAAACTTTTCCTTGTCCTCTTCCTCTTCATCACTGTTCTATGTCACAAGATTCCCTTCATTAAGAGACAAATATGCTCTTATTCCTTGGTCAAAACTCTTTTGGTTGTAATGGATGCTATCAATATTATTCTTTGCTACTATTTGCAAAGGCAATTGAATAGGTTCTCCTACTATGATACGACTATAATAGCACGAAAACGAACTCAAAGCCAATTAAACTTTTATGCACATTCAACGGAAATGAATTCACATCCAAATTTCAATTCATTATTATATAGTTCACACACATTTCATGATCGTCTTTATTAAAGAAATAACTTAAAAATATATATAACTTAAAAAAATATAATTTAATTTATGAGCACTTATTCGCTCACTTTCAACTAATCCTCTCTCATTCATACATTACCTTCATTTGCTTCATAAGGGGTATATATTACAAGGGGTATGTATTATCTCATATATGAAGATGCAGTTCATAAATTTTTAAAATACCCTTAATAAGGAACATTTATGATTTTTCCAAGCTTCATATTAATAAAGGTAATTCATTTTCTCATTTTACTTTTCGACTTCACTTCCTTTGGTTTGGGCATTTTCAAAATATGATATCAAATAGAAAACAAATATATGTATACCTTCTTTTACTGAATTCGTTTATATGTCTCTTTTATATGGGATCTGGGATCAATTCCATGCAAGTTGGGGCTCTAAACACACTCATGCTCCAAAATTATTGGTTCCACTCCTTATTCTTCTACCATGCGTTGTTAAAATTTAATAGGCCTGTTGACTTATTTTTAAACTTTCAACTTCATGCCTGTTGAGTCCCATTTTTTTCACCTTTTGATAACCCCATAAGACCTTGATTCCCCCTTTTTAAACTCTTTTTGATTCCTAACTACTCCTATTTCTCCTATATTACCTAAGTTTTGACCACAAGGGTGTTGTGTGCTCACGGTATGCAAATTATTATTGTGTTGTGTTACATTCTTTCGACGAATAGCCCACGTAGTTAACTAGGGGGTTAGAGGGGGGGCGAAGCACGCCCTTCGTTGTGCCGATTGTGTAGCGTGGGGGTGGGGTGGTTTCACAGGAGGTTTGAGGTGTACTTGTAACCCCACTTTATGGGGTCTAGGGCAGCGCCCCAGGAAATTTTGGTTTTGGACCCTATGTTAGGTTGGGCAGACCCACCTATGGTTTTGTGCATGATTTTTGCACATGTTTTTTGGACGCGATGGTTTTTGGTCCATGGTATTGGACGCGATGGTTTTTCGGTCCATGGTATTGGATGCTTCAGCATGTATAAATATGTATTATAACATTGAAAGGAATATAATGAAAATCAAGCTGGTAGTCCCAATTTTAGGATCCAGGGTAAAATATCTGTGTATATGTGTTATGCTCTCGCATTGTTTATTTTCTGTGTTTTAGAATTCGTATGTAGGTAATTTCTATATGGGGTTAAAACCTACAATTATCTTAAAAGTATTGTTTTGTCTTGTTCTTAAGTATTTCTTAAAGTTAATCATTTCCTAATCGAATTATCCAGTTTGACTGATCAAAATATTATATAGATTATTCATTATTTGAAGCATCTCAATGATTTCCTATAAACAACCGTGGTCACCTATTTCCTGATAAAACTCTGATATTTCCTGTAGATGTGGATTTCCTATAACCGCCCAGATTTCCTACAACAAACTCGATGGTTGGATATGTTCCACCTAGTTTGAAGAAGAATGGGAACATGGGTTTTATGAGGAAATCCACATACATGCATGAATGTTGTTGTATTGGCTTCCACGAAGTCATCATTGAAACTGATAGATCTTCAGTCCCCTTCTCGATGGTCGTATTGGGAAAAAGCTCCAACGATGTAATGAAATTAGTTTCATTCATGCTTTTAGTCATGGATCAAACTCAGGAGAGATATTTTATCATCTTGTTTAGTTATTGATAACAAGTGGCTACAACAAAGTATTTTTCCTAATTCAAGAAAACATATGCCTTTGAACTTGTATAAATTTCATTATGTTTCATTTTGAAGTGGGCTGGTTGATAGAACATATCCGACTTGTACATATTTGTAATACTTTTTAGATTAATAGAAAGTTATATGTTTTGTTGATCTCTTGGTGTAAATTCCTTTAACAATAGAGGGGTTGTGAGTAAAGGAGGGCCCCTTTCCTCACAAGTCCATTAGTTATAGTATTTGTATTTATCTTGATTATTTTTATGCATTACTAAGTTATTTGCACAGCTAGTGTTTCTCTTTTCTAAATTTTAGCAATATATGTGAAATGGTTGGATAAAGAAATTTATTTGATAATTGCATTTGAGATAATTTAATCAAGTTTTAACTTCTTCTTTTTTTAACTACATGTTTTCTCTTTTATCTTTTTCTGATCAACATTAGTGATATCAAGAGTTGTAGAGGGATCATTGGATGCTCTCAACAATCTTTGCTACCAAGTGTTGATGCAGAAAAGAGACATAAGAGTTGTGTGTATGAATGGTTTAATTAGAAAATAAATTAAGGTATTAGCCTACATATATTTTGCGCAACATCACATAAGCTTACCTACCCTTGGTTAATGATTTATGTCTTTCAAATTATAAGTCTATAATTTTCCCAAACATTTTGGCATCGTTTCCGGGGAGGTGCTAAGGGATGATATTGAAAGTGTTTTAGTATGATTTCTTTTTGTTTGCGTTTTTCAAGACTGGGGGAGTCGAAGTGGTAAGATGTGGGGGTAAGACCCATGAACATGCATAGATCAGAATTCTCCAAAAACACATCTTGATTGTTTGGTACATAGAAGTTTTGAATTCTTTTATAGGGGCGAATATAGATTTTCAAGAATTTTTGGTTGCAGGGTGAGCACCACTTCGTTCACTAATGAATTGGCAGGTCAAAATAAGCTTGCAAAGAACAAGGGGGAATCTGCACCAAGGAGTGATAGTTTTGAACATGGATTGATCTGAGTTAACAAAACTTCCAGATTTAACAAAGATATTTTACTTCCTTTATGTTGTTAGAATTGCATTTTATAATAGCATAAATGAACATATATGCATGCCTAAACAAATGGAAACATAATGATAATCAAAAAATCATAGACATGAGACATTGATAACAGAGTTTGTCCAATGTGGACTACGTCTTTGGGCCTGGTGTTAATATGGTGTTGGCCGCTTGATTCAATGATGGAAATGGTGAATATGTACATGGAGAATGCTTTCTCTCATACATGGTCATGTGCCCTCTGCAAGAGTGGCATAGTCTATCCACGAGATGTTCTTGCTACAGGAGCTATCACTCACTACAAGCCTCCTATTAGCATGACATAAACTTACACATGGTTACAATGAGTATCCCACCATCATGGCATCAGAGAGATCTCAACAAAACACCCATGGTGACAATGAGTATCCTGCCATCATGGCATGAAAGGGATCTCAACCAAAACACCCATGGTGATAATGAATATCCCACCATTATGGCAACAAATGGATCTCAATCAAAATTTACATAACAATCCATGATGAATACATGTCACATGAAATAAACACAAAGATTCTGCATCATACATCAAGAAGGAATCAAAACAACATAATACATCTCATAGAAAATAATGAAAGAAGTACATGACCATAACACTTCATATACCTCAACTTTGATGCTAACTGAAGAATAGAAAACTCAGCCACTGGGTTTGAATGCACCATTGAAATCGTGGCATCGCATGGCATAAAATTGACTATCCACACTCTAAAATTTGACACCGTCACTCCAATCTAGAAAATGGCTGAAAAATAGAAGGGACAAATGCAAAAAATGACTGCGCCACTGAATTTGTGTCATTAGGAAGTGTAAAATTGACTATCCATTTTCTGAATTTTGACACTAGCAAAATATGGGCCTGTAGAAATCTTTTAGATTCCCTCGCGATTCTCCAAAGATTCCCTCCTCTGGGCTGACTAGAGATCTGCAACTCAAATCAGAAAACTTATCTCACCATTGAGATCCTTGCGAAATTTTGAGAAGAATGAGTATAAAGTTGGTTGCATTCTGAATCTGGGAAATTTCAGCCTCCAAGGAATATGGAAGATTCCCTCAAGATTCTCAAAGATTCTCCTCCACTGGGAATCTGTAAATCCATTGCTTAAAAGGAAAATCCAACCTCGCCATTGCATTCCTTGTGAAAATCTGAGAAAAATGACTGTAAAATTGGTTACATTCTAACAAAAAAAGAATTTTTACCTCCCAAGCAATCTTTTTTCCATCTTAAGATTCTCTACAAAAATTATTTCTCATAAAGCATGCCATCATGGTTCCGCCTATGACCTGCCTCGCGGTTCCACCGTTATGTGCAGTTCCATTCAACCTCCATTTCGTTTTGTGTGTTTTTCTCCCCCAGTCAAATGGTTTTGAAGGGTTATATATATAATGGTGGAAGGCAAATTTAACAATGAGATCGTTGACACAATGACTAACACCGACGGTTTGTCAACAAGGAGTCGTGGGATCAAATCCTGCCCCTTCTAAAAATGTCGCGTTGTCAGAATTGTTTACATTTTTTAAACATGTGTTTATAACCATTGCATTGGCGGATAGTGTTGGAACCATTTAAGTGGTTAATGGTTATGATTTATGTGGTAACAATTTGAGTGGTGGTGTTAAATGGGGCTGCCACATGGGGGTGGTCTGGCCCACATGGCTGGCGTGTGTTCGATACCCGTTGACCTCTGTATATTAAGTGGTCATTGTCAAGAGGCGGGGGCATCGCCCGGGTCCACTAAAGCTAGCCCGCCCACTACCCATATAAATAATTTATATTGATGTGGGTTCGGCTAGTGAGGGTCACGGTGTGTCGGCCCATTAAAATTTTGATTTTTTATTTAATATATATTTTTTAGGTCTGATGGATGTGGTGCGGGTCATGGCCCGCCACCCAATTTAATATATTTTTTTATTTTGTTTATAATAATAAACATTTTTTGATTTTTTTTAATATAATGGATATTAGACAAATTAAGTATCCAACAAATTCGCCCGCTCCTCATGAGCTAGATTCCATGTCTGGGACTCGGTCAATTTGTAGGACCATTAAACCTAGCCCACTGCCCAACTTTAACCAAAACTTTGACTAACTATTTCTCCCTCATACGAGCTTCGATTTGAGCACCATTTACACTATTGGAATCTGGGCGATGAGCACTTCGTTCTAGCGCTGGTTTGAGAGCAGTCTAACCACTTTGAAGATTGACCATTACAAATTCCTCTGGAACTTCTGCATGTGTCTGGAGTTACCTGGATCAATCCTCCCCACTGAGGAGATTTTGGTCCTCCAAAAGCATGAAAATAATATACCACTTCTTTGTACTTTGTCTGCACTTGCAAGTGTCTGATAAGTCACCCTTCCTTCTTCTTCAATTACATGCCTAATTTTTTAAATTACATGCCTAATTTACACAACCAACTAATGACCCAAGAATCCCATACTTGCCACAAGTTTATAACAAATACTCAGTGGTCAAGTTCACATCAAGATGGAAATAATACCCCAACTATTAAAACAAGGCCAACATATCATTGTTGCTTCAACAAGTGATGGAAAACACACCATTGTCGCAACACATGATTTACAAAAATAAGGCCAAACACTATTGTTTCTTCAAAAAGTGACGGAAAACATATCATCACTTTCACAATTTAAAATGAATCACAAAATAAGGCTAGACATCATTGTTGCTGCAACAAGTGATGGAAAACACATCATCACTTTTACAATTCAAAATGCAAGAAATGATTCAAAAACACGGTCTTGACAAGCTAACATATCTAGAAACCATTTTTCACTTATCGATGTGAATGGCTCATCCCCTTGTGGTGATTTTGCTTGTTGAACGACTTTTCCAACTGGTTCATGCACTGTCACTTTGTCTTTAAGGTGTTGCTCTAGATGGAGCCTCCAACAGGTGGGTCTTTGATGGCCACCTCTGTCGCAATGACTGCAATAAGTCTTCTTCCTCCAGATCTACTTTACCTTTCCCTTTTCCCGATGTTGAGAGGGTCTTTCATGCCTCAATATTTTTTGTGCCGCCACTCTCTTCGAGCACTCAAAAAATGTATGGTTATGTAGTCCACAAAAATCACATGGTTTTTTATGCCTTTATTTATGTCAATCATTAAAAAAATGATTGTAATTGAATTGAACATTTGAGTATTGAGACTTGTTATACATTTCCTTGTTGTCTTCGGTGTAATGATGGTGATGAGACCTTGTCTCAGCTCTTTCCTACAATCAGCACTACCATCGGATGATGGTGGTGTGTTCCCATCATTCTCTTTCCTCGAAGATTTCAATGATGTCTCGGAAGAATCTGACACCTTTGGGCATTCTCCTTTGGTGTATCCTAAGCCTCTGAATCAAGGTATTTCCATGACCTCCAATGTCTAATTTATGCCTTAGTTATTAACACCAAGTTCTTCTCCTTCCTTGTACCTCATATTGGTAAGGAGCCTCCGGTTTTTCCGTGTAATTGGTAACTCCACATTCCCAATAGAAATTATACTATGTGAGGACAAAATTGAAGGAAAATCAACATCTTTTACCTCCACTGTCGATTTGGAAAGAACTGATGAGGGATTCTCATCATCTATTCTGGGTGGTTCATTGGTTGTCTTGGCGCATTCCCCAACTTCCTTCCTGACATACCCAAGTCTTGCCTGATGGGATAATTCATCTACTTTGATGGGGTTGACGATGCCTTGGTGATTAATGCCCAAGAATTTTCATTCATACCCCAGTTTATTCAACATTTTGGAGCCAATTCCTGTGGTATGATTTTAAAAAATAGTGAAATCAACATTAGGAAAAATACATGAAGATGTAGAATCACTTTTTACCTCATATGGGGCATGTTGTAGATTTTCCAAGGCCTCATCCTTAGCTTGCAGATATCGTAGAAAACTCTGTTTCTCCTCTTTCTCTTCCTGTAGAAGCATCTTCAAATTAGTGTTATATGCTTGAAGACTCTGGTTGTTGTGCTTCAATTCTTCCAGGGCCTCTTCCATGGCTTGCAATTGAAGCTGCAATCTCTCCTTTTCCTCTGTATCTTCTTGTAGAACTTCATACATTATGTCCATCTTTTGGGACACTCTGAGCATAGTCTCGTACATCACTTTGTCATGCTCCATCGTTGCAAGTTCCATTTTTCACGTTCGTAATACTCATCCACGCAAAGACCACTCTGATATCAAACTTGATCTGAGTTGACTCAACTTCCAGATTTAACCAAGATCTTTTACTTTCATGATGTTGTTAGAATTGCATTTTATAAGAGCATAAATGAACATATATGCATGCTTAAACAAATGGAAACATAATGATAATCAACAAACCATAGACATGAGATGTTGATAATGGAGTTCGTCCAGTGTGGAATACGTCTCCAAGCCCAGTGCCAAGATGGTGTTAACCGCTTCGTTAAGTGATCGAAATGGTGAAGATGTACATGGACTATGTTTTCTGTCATACATGGTCATGTGCCTTATACATGAGTTGCATAGTCTCTCCACGAGATGTACCTACTATAGGAACTATCACTCACTACAGATCTCTTATCAGCATGACATAAAATTACACATGGTTACAATGAGTATCCCACCATCATGGCATCGAAGGGATCTCAAATAAAACACCCATGGTGACAATGAGTATCCTGCCATCATGGCATCAAATGGATCTCAACCAAAACACCTATGGTGAAAGTGAGTATCCCACCATCATGGAAACAAAGGGATCTCAATCAAATATACATAACAATCCATGATGAATACATCTCACATGAAATAAAGACAAAGATTATGCATCATACATCAAGCAGGAATCAGAAAAACATAATACATCTCACAGCGAATGATCAAAGAAGTACATGACCACAACACTTCATATACCTCAACTTTGATGATGACTGAAGAATAGAATACTTAGTTGCTAGATCTGAATGCAACATCGAAATCGTGGTGTCACATGGCATATGATCGACTGTCCACACTCTAAAATCTGACAATGTCACTTCAATCTAGAAAATGGCCAAAAACCAGAAGGGTCAGATGCAAAAACTGAATGCACCACTGAATTTGTGTCATTGAGAGGTGTAAAATCAACTATCCATTTTCTGAATTTTGACATCGGCAAAATTTGGGCCTGTAGGAATCTTTTAGATTCTCTCGCGATTCTTCAAAGATTCCCTCCTCTGCATTGAATGTAGATCTTCAACTCAAATTAGAAAATTGATCTCGTCATTGAGATCCTTGCAAAATTATGAGAAGAATGAGCATAAAGTTGGTTATTTTCTTAATCTAGGAAATTTCAGCCTCCAAGGAATCTGGAAGATTCCCTCAAGATTCTCAAAGATTCTCCCCCACTGGGAATCTGAAAATCCATTGCCCAAAAGGCGAATCCAACCTCACCATTGCGTTCCCTGCTAAAATCTGAGAAAAATGACTATAAACTTGGTTACATTCTGACAAAAAAAGAATTTTTACCTCCCAAAGAATCCTTTTGGCATCTTAAGATTCTATGCAAAAATTATGTCTCGAAAAGAGTGCCATCATGGTTCTGCCACTATGGACTATTTCATGGTTTTTCCTCTGGCCTTGCTTGCAGTTCTACTGTTCTACACAGTTCTGTTCGGCCTCTGTTTTGTTCTGTGTGTTTTTCTCCCCCCGTTGAATGGTTTCGAAGGGTTATATATATATAATGGTGGAAGGAAGATTTAACAATGAGACCATTTGTGCAATGGCTAACACCAGAGATTTGTTAACAAGGGGTCGAGGGATCAAATCCCACCCCTTCAAAAAATGTCGCGTTGTTAGAATTATTTACATTTTTTAAACACGTGTTTATAACCATTGCATTGGCGGACAATGTTGGAACCGTTTAAGTGGCTAATTGTTATGGTTTATGTGGTAACCGTTTGAGTGGTCGTGTTAAATGGGGACGTTGTATGGGGGTAGGGCGGCCCATGTGGCCGACATGGGTTCGATACCCACCACCGTCCATATATTAAGTGGTTGTTGTCAAGAGGTGGGGGCATGGGCTGGGTCCACCGGAGGTGGCCCGCCCACCACCCATATAATTCATTTGTGTTGATATTAATGTGGGTTGGGTACAGTGATGTGTGGTTTGACGATAAGTCACATGGGTGAAGCCCGAGCAGACCGAAGTTCAAATCTCATTGATTACAATGACCTGCTGTGGTGGCGTCTAGAGGGGCGGATTTCCCTTTCCCGTGAGTCTGCTCTTGCTAAAATCTTAGGAACTTAGTATACCCGACTTGTAGGTGGTTGGTTATGCTCTTGGCGTTATAGTGGCAGCTATGAGGTTTGATCATGGGTCTCCCCTAGATTAGGCCTGGCAGTTACCGATTCACCATGTGCCTAAAAAAAAAATGTGGGTTGGACCGGCAGGGTGTCACGGTGTGTTGGCCCATTAGATTTTTTTTTTTTAATATATGTTGTTTGGGTCCAATGGAGGTGGCAGGGGTCATGGCTATATATTGTTTATAATAATAAACATTTTTTGATTTTTTATAATATAAAGGATATTAGAAAAATTAAGTATCCAACAACTTTGCTTGCTCCTCGGGAGCCATATTCCATGTCCAGGGCCCAATCAATTTGTAGGACCATTAAACCTAACCCACTGCCCAACTTTGATCGAAACATTGACTGGCTCTTTCTCCCTCATACGAGCTCGGATTTGAGTGTCATCCACATATTTGGAATCATGACAATGAGCACTTCGATGTGGTTCTGGTTTGAGAGAAATCTGACCATTTTAAATTTTGACCCTTTCTGAGTCCTCTGGGACTTCTGCATGTGTCTAGAGCCACTTGGATCACAGATCGACAACTAATCCTAAGTAGAGCAATACCCCGACAACAGAGAAGAATCTTTCTGACACATAATCCTTTGTTGTTGCTCATCAAGAATCTCCTCTTACCAGGAGGACATCATCTTTTCTTAGTGGTTAGCCTGAAGAAAAATTCCTCTCCAATCCTATTCAAGAACCAGAGTTCCAAGCAGCTGACTCTAAAGGATCTGTAGTTTATCAGGGTCCCACTCCTTTTTGGTTTAATATGGATCATTTATACGGTACTCGTACTACAGATGGGGACTATCAGGAGAAGGAAGGGGAACCATTAAAATTCAAATTTCCTCTCAAAAATTCTATTGGGACCAGTCAGATGAAAAACATTCCTCTCTTCACTTTTCCTACTTTTCGTGGTACCTCTAGTTAAGATCCCCATGCTTTATTATTAGAGTTTGATGTATTGGGAATGAGCTATGATTACTTCAAATGATCAAAAGTTAAAGTTGTTTCCTTCCACATTAAAGAATGTAGCTCTCATATGGTTCATGGGACTAACTGTGAATTCTATTTCAACATGGGATGACATGAAGAAGGTGTTCCTAAAAATGTACCAGGACTATTGTAAAACTAGCGACATCAGGGAAGCAATATTTGGCTTGACCAAGAAGGAGGAAGAAATCCTGAAAGACTTCCTAGAAATATTTTAGTATAATTTTGCAAGGATTCAAGATGAACTAGCTGAACAAGGAAACCTTCATAACAATCTTATTGAGAGCCATAACACCAGAATCTCTTGAGGTTTTGAAGTTGATGGGATCATGTGATGTATCAAAATTGAGTTATAATGATGTTTGTGATTTGTGTTGATGATATTCAAGGGGAAATTCTAAGGTTGGAAAAGGATCAAGCGATACCTCTTCTAGATTCACTAAATCAATTGCAGGGGCTGGGGTAACCAGAGTTGAAATGCGAAACTTATTTGAAAATGTTAAAACTAACATTCTTAGCAATTTGTCTTCACAATTAGATATTTTATAGGATAAGAAGAAGTATGAAGAAGTGGAGAAGTCCTTCGCTGTGTTCTGCTCCAAGTGTAGGAAGAAACATCCCTTGAGGGAATGTCCCGTAGACAATATAGAGGTATGTCAAATTTGTGAGGTTGATCATTCTACTGATTAGTGTCCTTCTCTTCCAAATATTAAAGAAGGATATCTAGCATATCAGGCAGATCTCAATGCACTATATGTAGTGGCACCTCAAAAACCATGAAGTCATATCCTACAGGTATGTCACAACAACATTGTCATTTTCCTTATGCTCAGAATCAGATGTGGAACATTCCAATGCCCTAGCAACCCTGGCCTCCAAAACAACCTTGGCAGGGGAATTTTCCTTATCTTTCTACATTAAACTACCCCCCTCATAATTTTTATCTTGCACAACCCATGCCACAGCAAATGGTTCAACCACAACAACATCAACTTCAGTTGCCTACCCCACCAAATCAACTACGACCTACATATCTTCTTGCCCAGCCAGTGCCCAATCCTAACATTAAATTCATCCAATCTACACAAATATTGGAGTGGCCACCTAACCAACTTTTCCTACCTATTGTATTACACCACAACCTTGGCACAAAATTTATGTTCCTGTGCTGCAGGAATTTCCTGTGATGCTGCAGGAAATCAAACTCAGATCAGGAAAAGTTTTGACTCAGCCTAGAAAAATTGAAGATTTTCTAGAGGAAGGCACTTTGGATACACCTGAAGTAGAAATCACACCAGAACCAACCAAATAAATCATTTTAAAGTCACAATAACCTTTCTCGTCTCATACTGTCCACACTCCTTTTCCTGAGAGGTTGGAGATCAAAATAAAACAACCCGAGTTCAATATTGCGTCTAAAATGAGAAATGTATGCATTAAGATCCCTTTACTGCAAGAAATTAAGGATATCCATATTTATGCCAAAACAGTGAGGGAGCTATGTACTACGAAACCATGGAGACAAAAGAAGGAACCTTCTAAAATTAAAGTAGGTGGAAAACTTTCTAATCTTATATCCACCAGATTTGTTATTGAGAAATATGAAAACCCTGCGATCCCTATGGTTACCACCTTTATCAATGGGTATCCAATAAGAAACACTCTAATCAATTTAGGTACAACCATCAATGTGATGACCATGGAAACATTGTCTCACATAGGATCCTTTGACTTACTCCCTACTCCTACCATGTTAGAATTGGTAGATAGGTCTAAGGTAAAGCCAGAGGGTGTATTAGAAGAAGACATTGTCATTTCATTGGATTCTTGGGAATACCCAACATATTTCTATGTTCTTCAACCTAAGACCAAATTGGGAGGGAATCCTTTGATCTTGGGGAGACCTTGGTTGGCTACGAATAATTCCTACATAGGGTGTAGCTCTAGAAACATGACCATCGCTCATGGGGCTGAAACTAAACATATCAACCTATACCTGCCTGCCAAACCTCTCCTAAAGTCAAAAAATACATATTTGGATGATGAAGAAAATGATTCAAAATTTATTCACTCAGTATTGACAATAGCCCAAGCCATGAGCCTTAAGGAAAATTCGGAGGAAAATATGATAAATTGTCATATTTCAAATCCTGATTTTTCACAGCATTTAAAGGGGAAGTTTAGTCCTAATCTATATATCATTACTAACCTGCAGAACTCTTATAAATATGATATAGTATCTGAATTACATTCAACCCTCTGATCTATATTTCTTGCATATTCAATGATTGAATGTGGAGGTAAGGTAATTGAAATTTCTTCTCGAAAAACACTAAATATCAATTATGCCTTGACTCCTGAACAAGAGGAGCAACTAATTCAGACATTGAATTTTTTTTTGGATACATTTTCTTGGGAATACACATACATCAGGGGTATTCACCTGGATACATGCATTCATCATATCTACATAGAGGGAAATCCCAAACCTATGAGACAATCACAAAGGATAATGAACCCCACTTTGAGAGAAATTGTAAAAAATGAGTTGCAAAAATTATTAAATGTAGGGTTCATTTATCCTATTTCAAGCAGCTAGTGGTTATCCCCACTGGTTATCGTCCCTGAAAAAATGGTAAATGGTGAGTGTGTGTTGATTATAGGGAACCAAACAAATCTACATAAAAAAGATCACTTTCCTTTGACTTTTATAGACCAAGTGTTGGATATTCTAACAAGGAAGAGGTATTTTCATTTCCTAGATGGGTTGAGTGGGTACAACCAAATTAGGATAGCTCTAGAGGACCAGAAGAAGATAACATTCACATGTCCATGGGGAACCTATGCATATAAGGTACTACCATTTGGTTCATGCAACACACCAACCACATTTCAAAGGGCGATACTTGGTATTTTCTGAGATCTTTTGCATGATTGCGTAGAGGTTTACATGGACGATTTTACAATGATGGGTGATACTTTTGAAGAAGCTCTAAATAATATTATGAGAGTTTTGAAAATATGTAGAGAAACTAATATTTCATTGAGTAATGAAAAAAGTTTAATGATTATGACTGAAGGTATTGTTTTGGGTCATCATGTTTTTGTTGCAGGAATTAAATTTGACCCAACTAAGATCGAATTAATTAAGAATATGTCCCCACCAATTAGTCAAAAGGGAGTCCGAAGTTTCGTTGAACATGCAGGTCACTACAGAAGGTTTGTTGAAAATTTACAAAGATAACCTCTCCATTGTTTAAATTATTGACCAAAGAATCTAAATTTCATTAAAGTGATAAGTGTCAAGTTGCATTCGGTACACTCAAGGAAAAACTTTCTTTAGCACCTTCCTTGAGAGGTCCAGATTGGAAATTACCATTTCATATTTCTATTGATACCTATGATTCATCCTTAGGAGCGGTATTGGGCTAAAAGGAAAATCTCGTAACCCATGCTATTTATTTTGTTAGTAAAAATTTAACTCCCGCAGAACTAAATTACACTGTAACTAAGAAAGAATTTCTTGTTGTAATTTATGCTATTAATAAGTTTAGACATTACATCACTGATTATGAAGTTTTTGTACATATTGATCATTCTACTATTCGATATCTCATGAGCAAACTAGTCACTAATGGAAGGATTACTAGGTGGCTTTTGCTGCTGCAGGAATTTGATGTCACGGTATTGGAGAGGCCCAGAAAATAAAATCAAGTAGTTGATTTCCTATGAAGGCTCAACCATGTAGGTGAGGATGTTCTTGTTAATGATAACTTTCTCGATGAAATTTTGTTTTCTATCTCTGTTAAAACACCTTAGTTTGCAGACATGGCCAACTACCTTGCTGCAGGGAAGTTACCCCCTACTTTTAATCTAGTCAGAAGAAAAGAATTATTCGGAAAAGTGCTAATTAATCTTAGATAAAAGGAGACATATTTTGCACTAGACCTGACATGACTATTCACAAGTCTATTAGGGAGCATGAGATGTATGATATATTGAGAGCTTGTCCAATGAACCTTCTGGAGGAAATTTTGCAGATAAGAAGACAACCTATAAGATCCTCCGATCTGAGTACTATTGGTCAAGTCTTTTTAAATATGCAAAGGAGTATGTGCATAAATGTGATAGTTTCCAGAGAATAGGGTGACCTGTCCAATCGAATGAAATGATTTTGTAGCCACAAGTTCTCATAGAACGATTCGAGAGGCGGGATCTTGATTTTGGAGGTCTCATCAATCCTATTTCCAAAGGTAAGAAGTATATTTTTCTTTCTAGTTATTATGTGATGAAGTGGGGGGAAGCAAGAGCACTACCCAGAGAAATGGAGAAAGAAGTAGTAGAATTTCTTTTTTACTGATGTTTTTATAAGATTTGGGGTACCCTAGGAATTTTATATTGATCAGGGTACTCAATTTTTGTCATAGCTAATGTAGGGAATTGTACAGAAATATTAGATTACTCATTGGAAGTCTACCCTTTACCATCCATAGGCCAATGTGTAGGTGGAATCAACAGATAAGGTGTTGGAGACAATCCTCACTAGGACGGTGCAATTACATAAGAAGGATTGGGTTGATCAACTTCCTAAGGCATTATGGGCCTATTGGATTACATGGAGGAATATCATTGGCTTCTCTTCGTATGAATTAGTATATGGAAAACTTTTTTTACTGTTAATTGAATTTCAGATCAAAGCTTTTAAGATGGAGGCATATTTCCTTTCAACATATCGATCTGATCTAACAAGAACGAGATAAATGGCACGAGAGATACATTAAGAAAAATCAGTTCATAGAGGGAGACTAGGCATTGTTGTTTGATTCGAAATTTAAGAATTTTAAAGGGAAATTCAACACACATTGGTTGGGTCCCTATGAAGTTGAGAAAGGTTTTGATAATGGATCTATTCAAGTTAAAACAATGGATGATGGAAATGTTACCTTCTTGGTGAATGGGCACAGACTCAAGCTTTATCAAAAACACCAATATAAGGAGGAAATGGTGGAAGAGATTGTGAAGAAGAAGGAGTTGGAAATGGTGGAGAAGGAAGTCATTCCTTCCACTACCTCTTCTTAACTTTCTACCATAATAAACTAAGCTTACTTTCTTCCTTCTCGCGCTCAGTAAACTATGAGGGGAATGTTTATTGGGTATAGGTTTATTCCTTCTTCCAGGCCCAATGGACTATTTATTGAAAAGGAGCCTCTTGGAGTTTTATTTATCAGTATTTCACACTCTCTAAAATTGAAATTTGGTGAGAATGGAATGCATTGGGATCATTAAAATCACATGTCAGTAGATCCATTGGGATCCTCTCAATAAATTATGTGTTCAGTTAACTTTTGGTTTTCTCGTGTTGGACTGATGTGGGATTTCTTATGGCTCTCCTTCCAAATATCATGGCCCATCAACATCAGGAAATTATCTGGGTGTAAGATCAGAGTCTTGTGATTCCTTGAAGCTTGTATGACTTAATGATAGGCTATCTCGCCAACAACAATGGGGATTCATTATGTCTCCTTGACTACTGGATCCTAAAGGGGGTTTGACAAAAGCTCATAAATTCACACCTGATAGGATGCATCAAATGTACCTTGGTCCTCACTCTGAATAATGGTGATATGCCTCACATTGGTTAACAACTGACCTTAATGGTTGGTAATCCAATGAGATCATTTCACATTTGACATCAGAACCTCAATTCATGTGCAATGAGCTGTACAAAGAGGGGAATAAATAGTTTCCTATAGAAGGATTTCCTACAGAAGTGTAGCAGTTGTGGTTCCATTTCCTGCAACAACACCACTAATTTCTTGAAGAACAAAGAATAGAGATAACATATTCTACAGAATCTAAAAATCACTTCTCATTTCTATTAATCGAGACCATGAACTATACAATTGTGCATATGATGTGATTTCAAGGTGGGTTATCAATTTAAGACCAAGATCAGCCATCATATAAGTACTCGACCATTGAAAGGTAAGGTCGATAAGGTACGATTAGCAATAGGATCCTTAAGGTAAAAGGTAATGGTACTTTAATTCCTAACTTTTGCATGAATATAAGTCATGGTAACCCTTGCAGAAGAAGGCGGCTATGAGCCGTTATGTCATAAATCGAGTTCCATTTTGACCATCATTGCTCTCACACATCATTCATCTATCTTTTCAAAATTTATCTTGTAGGACGGATCATGATGACAATCATGATCACGTCCTGCATTTTTCATAAAATTCCATATTTCCTAAATACTTCCAAATTTAAACTACCATTGTTGAGTTTTTTTGTTGTGCTAAGTCTTACAATCATATCTACGAGTTGAATAAACTATGTTCTCTCCCATCCATAGCTATGTCGAACATGCATTCTATTGTTAGGTTTGAACCTCTGGGTCTCGTGCTGCTGTACGTCGACTCCTGAGGTAAAGCAATACTAGAGAAGACAACATGGTAGACTATGTTTCTAAAATTTAGTGGGCACAATTCGAAGGTAACAAAGTCCTCTTCTCTGAATCTAAATGGTGACAAAGCGCAGGTGGGTAATGTTCAATTTAGGTTGAGAGAGGAGCTAGTAGCTCGAGCTTGCGCCATCCCATAGGAAGGGGAGCACTAGTTCAATAATCAGCGATTTAACAAAGAAATTTGCGCACCCTTCCTTTGGAAAGAACATGCAAATCTTGATTGGAGCAAGGGAATCCCAAAGGATTTTCTTAGAAGTATGTATCAACACATTTGGTTTTTCGTGCAGAAATACATAACCTGTGAGGGTCGCTTTCAGCTAGGATTTTTGTTTCATATGCGTCTTCTTGGTGACTTTCGATACATGCCTTTTAATTTTCGCTAATATTTAAGAATGTCACTAATGAAAATGTCCACTACTACCATGGCAAGGACAACCCACATA
This sequence comes from Pinus taeda, assembly GCA_000404065.3. NCBI lineage: Eukaryota > Viridiplantae > Streptophyta > Pinopsida > Pinales > Pinaceae > Pinus > Pinus taeda. The sequence goes on along the minus strand of APFE031741065.1, from coordinate 108,998 downwards.
GAGGAAAACCTATATCACCATGGGTTAAAAAAAAAATTCATGACATAGGTTCTGTATAAGAATAATACATGGGAAGAATTATTGTTAGAGTATTACTTCCTGGAGGATGAGAAGGGCACTGGTTCGTCAGAACCTAAGGAGGAAGAGACAGTAGAAAAAGCAGAAAAATAAACCCCAAACCCATAGTTCATTGACAAAAGAGGAAGTGGTGGTGATTAGGGAGACCGTAAGGAAAAATTCCAAGTTGAAGGGCCTTCTACCCCTGCCAAGTGCTTTACAAGAAGCTAAGCTGCGAAGATGGCAATAGAGGAAAATGCAGAGGAAGGGGTACCACCAATTAAAACTGATAAAAAGAGTAAGAGGTCCCGAGACATGTCGAAAAGGAAAGGGAAGGTGGAGTCAACTAAATTCATTAGCAGAGAAGAAGTGGATGTCATGTCTTTTTAGAATTCATAGTTGCAGGAAAGAAGAGAGAAAACAGTTGGAGAGGAACCAAATTTTCCCCAGTCCTCGCAAGGACAGCATGATGGAGAGGGAACTTCCAAGAAGAAAAAATCTTGAAAGAAATTGGAGAAAACCATTGTTGAACTTACTTTTTCTGAGCGAGTCCTTTGAAAGGAGAATGAAACTCTGAGGTAAAATAACCTACGCATGCAGAAGGAGTATGATGAGTAGAATCAGAAACCAGCTCAGATTATGAAGAAGAAATAGGCCCAAATTGATCACCTGCAGAAAAGGAATCAAGAGTATTAGAATCTGGTTAGGGGAGACTATAAAAGAGCCCAATCAGACCACTTGGCTGTAATAGCTGCAACACACGACATGGATTGATTTTTTTTTCCTAAGGATGCAAAATTTTTTCTTGCATAAGGGACATGCAAGAAGCTAGGTGTGTGGGAGATCTTGAGTCCCATTTTCCTCACTTTTTGATAGCCTCCTAAGATCTTGTTTCCCCCTTTTTGAACTCTTTTTGATTCTTAACTACTCTTGTTTTGCCTATATTACCTAAGTTTTGACACGACACATTATTTGTCCTTAAGTATTTCTTGAAGTTAATCATTTCCTAATCAAATTATCAAGTGTGAATCATCAAAACCTTATGAATATTAGTTATGATTTGAAACAGCGCACTGATTTCCTATAGACAGTCATGGCTGCCGATTTCCTCTAGATGCGGATTTCCTATAACCACCCAGATTTTCTATATTAGAATCGGTGGTTGGATATGTTCCACTTTGTTTCAAGAAGAACATGAACATGGGTTTTATGATAAAGTCCAACTACATGGACATTTTCCTATTGGTTGTCTCGAATTCATCATTGAAACTTCCATATCTTCTGTCCTTTTCTCGATGTCGATATTGGGAAAAAGCTCCAGCGATGTAATGAAATTAGTTTGATCCATTCTTTCAGTCATGGATCAAACTCAACAGAGTTATTTTCTCATCATCTTTAGTTATTGATAGAAAGTATTTACATTATAGTAGTTTTCCTAATTCAAACAAACATATGCCTTTGAACTTGTATAAATTTCATTATGTTTCATTTGCAAAGGGGCTAGTTGGTCAAACATATCAAACTTGTAGATCTCTGTAATACTTTTCATATTAATAGAAAGTTATATATTTTTTTGATCTCCTGGTGTAAACTCCTTTAACAGTAGAGGGGTTGTGAGTAAGGGAGGGCCCCCTTTTCTCACAACTCCATTAGTTATAGTATTTGTATTTCTGTTGATTATTTTTATGCATGAGTAAGTTATTTGGACAACTGGTGTTTCCCTTTTCCGAATCTTAGCAGCATATGTGAAATGGTTGGATGAATAAGTTTATTTGATAAATGTGTTTGGGATCATTTTATCACGTTTTATCTTCTTGCTTTTTGTGACTATTTTTTTGGTCTTTTATCTTTTCTTATCAACATCAGCAATATCTAGAGTTGTAGAGGGATGATTGTATCCACTCAATAGCCTTTGCTACCAAGTGTTGATGTAGAAATGATACATAAGAGGTGTGTGCATGAATGGTTTAAATAGAAAAGAACTTAAGGAATTAGCCTGCATATATTTTTCCGAGCATCTCATAACTTACCTACTCTTGGTTGATGATTTATGTCTGTCAAATTATAGGTCTATAATTTGCTCAGACAATGCCAATTCAATTTTTCCACACACGTATTATCACCTCTAATTGAATTGAGTAATAGAGATGGAATCACATACCTCTTAATGCAGAGTTATATCTAGAAACCAAGCTACACCCTAACTGAAGTGATTCCTCTTAAAGAAATTTATTTTGGAGCCTCCATTCACATTCACTTATACGCTAATGCACACATTTTAAGGCATGCCATAATATACATTGTAAAATTCAATGCTTTGGTATACCAAATAATGCCTTCAAGAAATTCCTTGGAGTCAACTCAACTTGAAAAGTTTATTTTTTTGTATCGTGTAGAATATGGTTGTATTCAAATAGCAAACACCTGACAATGCCCACATGACAAACTCACTGACACAAATTTGTGAATTATTATAGAAATTTATATTTGGAAAATGGTTGGTTGTGTTCTTGAAAATTTGAGAGAAATATTTCAGTTGCGTTCTTCAGATACACAATCAAATATATTCAATTGCAGGCTCTTTAATAACCAAATATATCAAGCATACACTTTCTCTTACCACTCAGCTTTCACACATGAGGTCTCCTTTATTCTATGTTTAGCTCCATTCTTTCTCGTACCCTTTTACTGCTGGGGATTCATACTTATTTTCTGTCATTCTGTTGCCCCTAATGTTGTTATCAAAAGTCCATGACTTCCAACTTATCTGGTTCAATCAATACCTTGCTAACCAGATCAATCCAACTGATTGGAGTGTTGCAACTCCGCCCATACAATGCCTCAAACAGACTCATCCTTACTGATTCTTGATAACTGTTGTTGTAAACAAACTCTACCAAGGGGAGATACTCTTCTCACTTCTTTTGTTGATGAATCACATACATCCTTAACGTATCCTCTAATATTTTGTTAACCCTCTCTGTCGGTACATATGTTTGTAGATGATAAGTTGTGATGAAGGCCAACTATGTGCCAAAACCTACAAAGAGCTCCTTCCAAAACTTGGAAGTGAACTTCACAGCCATGTAAGACACAATATTCTTCAGGACATTATGTAGTCTGACCAAGTCTCTTATGGATACCTATTCCACATCACTAGCTAAGAATGTACAATTCAATGGAAGGGAGTGTTGAACCTTTGTTAACATGTCCACAATGACCATGATGAAATCATGTTGCTTCACTGTCTTAGCCAACCCTGTGATTAAATCCATGGAAATAACATCCCATTTCCATTCTGAAATCACGATCAGTTGTAGCAGTCCACCTAGATGTTTACACTCTGCTTTCACTCGCTGACAGATGAATCACCTCACCACCACAAACTCTGTTACATCTCTCTTCAAATAATACCAATAATAATATTTCTTCACCATTTTCAGTGTCTTCTGATAACCTAGGTGACTATTATAGGTCTATTTGGGCACATCACTACCGATGATCATATCAGTACAATTACAGCTCATCAAACCCTAATGCAATTTCTAAATGCTCTAGACAAGTCATCACATTGAATTCTTCCATCCATGAAAGTTTCCTAGCTTGAAAACTTGTTGAAATGCCTCCTTGGGACACGAGCATAGCCTTGGTCACGGTTAACTGCACTGTAGAGAAGGTAGGCCCATTCAGACCTGTGTTGCAGTGCACTTGGGCCCATTTTGACCTGCATTGGGTGAGAATGAGCGAAATTTGCATAGGGTTCTAGGAATATTCCTTGATTCTAGAGAATTCTAGAAGGATCGCAGCTCTTATCCCATCCTATGAGCTCAAATTTGGATAGGCTATGGATCGGTTAACCCTTTATCCTCTCATTCCTTTCTCCATGGAAGCTAACTCAATTTTGGAAAATAATTCAATGCCCAATTTATTACAAAACCACTTGCATTTCCCTATAAATTGACCACTCATCATAGTGATCAACGGCATGAATTTGGATATTATAGAGAAATAATGTTGGTTGAGGTTTGAAATCATTTTCAAGTAATGTTATGCTGCTGGATTGATGTGCTATTGGTGTGATGAGGGTTTGGAACTAAGCTGGATGAGTGACACGGGAGCGAACCACTTTGGGTGTAACTCCTCCTTCTATCAATTAATAAAGTTGTTTGCTCCTTTTCCGATACTCTTGTCTATATCTATGATGAATGTATGTTCGGATGTTGTTGATTCCATTTTTTTATAGTAGATAGATCATATGCTTTGATTTTTGTTGTCTTCTGTTTATGTTGGCAGGAACCCGTTGAGCGAATTCAGTTTGAATGACAGTGAAGGGAGAAAATCAAAGGAGATCAAAGGAAGTGAAGGATCACAAGTAGGTTCTTTGATCTTATCTATCTATCATAGGAAAAGGTTAAACATTTTTCTTTATTTTGTTCTAAGTGTAACTACCCACTTAGGGAAGATGCACTTATTTGTAGGTATAAATTTCATATAACAAATTGGCGACCATACTAGGGATTGACCATCATTCCTGGTAGCTTACCCTTATCATATTACATCCTAGTAGACTTAACTTGAGTTCAATGATCTCTTATCAGTCATTTTGAAGTGTTTTTGGTCAAAAACGTGTGTTTAAATGTCTCCTGGTTGTGCTCTTTGGCACCAGCGTAGTGTTGGTCTTGACATAGTGCGCTGTAGAGAAGCCTTAGCTCAGAGATAGTGCTCTACAGTGCACTATCTCCCACTTTGGATTGCATTGATCCCTATTAGGCCAAAAAACCCACCTTTTTCTTGGTTTTTGTCAAATTTGCTTACGATGTTGTTTGCTGAAAGATTAATGTTTTTTATGGTTGTGAAATAAATTTGCATTTCTTCTCCTAGCCCTACTTTGACCTTGATTGTTTAGTGTTTCTTAAGAGATTTCTTTATCATTATCAATTCATTTTCAAAGTTATATTACATTGATTAGTCTTTTCTGAAAAAGAATTGTTGTAAAGTCCTCATTTCTTTGAAATAGAAACTATCATAAAGTATTAATTTCTTGTGAAAATAAATGATTGATTGTTTGTGCATTTAGTTTCTTTGTGTTCATCTACACATTAAAATAATTGAAAAGAAAAACATGCATTATGCATTTAGAAGTTTGTGTGTGCTCATAGGAATGGTATAGGGAAAGTTGCATTAGATGCGCTCTATTCTCTTTGTTTAAAGATTTTGATTGCTCTATCCCTTTTAGTTATGGTTTTCATTGTTCAAATCAAATGAAAAGAATGTTTCTCATCATAGTTGCATTCTAGGAGTTTCATAAACATCACATAATAAACCTGAAAGACAAACTTTTAAACAAGATCAACTAAAATTTATATTAATTAACCTAATGGAGCATTGTAACTTAATGCATAACATTTAGAGGTCTAGGCTAGAGATGTGTTCCGACGTCGTTAAACACAACAGATGTCACTAATTGTTTGTGATACATTAGGAGTGTGATACCTGATTTCACGTACGTAAGTATATCATAGCTCGTCGATGTACCTTCGGGTATATAGGGCTGTGTTATAGTACGAAAAGTATAAGGGAATGCTCTCACTGTGTGATTTCACATTAGACAACGATAACACGGATTGGGACTCCATGTACTTTCAGGTATATTTGGGAGGAATACTTTAGGTTGCTATCCATCCATAGGTAATCGATTCGACTGCCTTGTACACTTCGGGGAGATTTCATGCACGTATGTTAAGTCCTTGGATTACTGAGGAAATATATTACAGTTCACAATTGCTTGGTAATCCTTTTTCCTAGATTACCCTTTTTTTTATTTCTTTTTGTAATAAAATCAATTAGAAATCATGGAGGAAAATCAACCTTTACCCTGTCATTCACGGAGGACATCCAGTAAACCACCTTTACCACCTAAAGCTACACCTAGTTGACAAAGGCCATCTCGTTTAACTGAGTCCAGTACATCACAAACTTCTGGTTCTTCATCTGATTTACCATAGTCACCTATACTAGTGTGTACTGCGATTAGAGTTACTCCAACTATTACGGGTTATCTGCTACTGAAGTGGAACCTTTACAATTACCTAAGGACACTAAAAGTGAACTTAGTGAAACAGTAGCTGAAGTTGTCCAAAAAGAAGTTGTTCCTCAACCCAGATTTGCTCAGTAGGAAATTACTTCTGAACATGAATATGTTCAACCGGAAGTTAATACCGAACCTATCACAGTTCAACTAGACATTACTTTTGAACCAGAAGTTGTTAAACAAACTCATCATAAACCCATTGTTCTTTTACTAGAACACTTGGATCTTGAAGTTGAACAATCGGAAGTTGTTCCCATATCAAAATACAATCGACCAGTTTATCCTCAGACATCTATAACTGTTGAGACTTGTCCTTTACCACAAAGTCAAACACCGGAAATGTCTTATGGAACTAACGGTTAAATCATTCCACCTAGTTTGGTTGCTATTGAAGAGGAATCTGAAGAAACTTCACCCAGAACTCCAACTCATTTTGAAAAAGGGCTTTATCTTTATCCTTCTTATCCTCAGTTAACTACTCCTCTAGATCCTGTTTACTTTCAAACTATTATAGATTTATTAGGACATCTATTGGGTCATTTGAATATGGCTAAAACAATAGCCCAGACTGTATCATCTGTTACAGTTGCGACAACATCTACTATGGCTACTTCTTTGATGTTTACCACAACACCTTAGTCACATCTGTATGGTGGTCCATCCATCCCACCAGGTTACCAAACATTATCTTGAACTCACTCCGGTGTTGCTTCTAGTCCATGGTCTTCACACATGTCGTCCACAAGACTTTTACCTAGTTCTTCACCTACTGATACTCAACAGTTTGATCCATCAAGTCAATATCAAGCTGGTCCATTTTGGTTACTATCCAATGTATCCACTTTACATTGGATTACCTCCAAATGGAGAACAATATGCCCAATCAAATGGCAAATCATATGGAATTAAACCATCATCCTTAGGCCCAACTTATTCTGGAATGTTTGTTTGTCAATGGAAACCTACAATGCTCATTTAACCAAGGCTTTTCTATCCATCACAACCAATGCAACCTGTTTCATCCATACCTAAAATGCCTTTTGTTACAACTTTAGTGCAGTCACAAACTTAGTTGATTGAATATCAACCTTTGCAAGTTGGTCCTTCAACCTCTAACCATGAAGTTTCAAGTCTATAGACTCAGTCTTCTCAGGCCATTTTACAAAAACTATTTGTGTCTGGAATCCAACAAACTCAGGCCAATTTACTATTACCTGGGATGACTTAGACTTATACTAGTTTAGTTTATACACAACTTGCTCAAACATACATTGGTGGGAAACAACCATTGCATTAACAATTGTGGCAACCACAATATCAACAACAAAAATTCCAACAATACCACACTTATCCTGGACTTGGTCATCAAGCCTATATTGGGTTTGGTCAACAAGTTTACCTAGGTCCTAGTGAACAAGCCTATGCTGGGTTTGGACAACAACAAATCTATCATGATTCCCAACAACAACCTTCTACTAGATATGCTCAACAAACGTACCCCTATCAAGGTTACCAGCAGTAGATTCCTTAAGTTGGCATGCAAAGGCCTATTTCCCAGGAAATTCCATCTTACCTTGGTTATGCTCAACCCGATCTAAACCGATAGTTGCCTTTTGTCGCAACACTTGAATTACTAGATTTAAATCGGCTTACCAATGACCCCATTATTTATGCACCTTGGTGGCTCGTGATTCCACACAAATTTCCTTCTGATATTCCTAAGTTCAATGGAAACCCTGGAGAGGATCCATCCAATCATGTTATGACTTTTCATTTATGGTGTTCATCCAACTCCCCGAATGATGATTCAGTAATACTACGTCTTTTCCAGTGAACGCTTACTAGTCCAGTTGCAAAGTGGTACATTGAATTACCATGAGCTTCATTTGACAATTTTACGTCCTTAGCCACTACATCTTTAACCCACTTCCAGTTACCCATCAGATATGAAACTGGAATGGAACTTTTGACCAACTTTAAATAGACCACTACTACTCACGTTTTTGATCATATTCATGAGTGGCGCCATCATAGTTGAATGGTCAAAACTTTTGCTCCTAATCAACTTTTAACTGAGTGGTTTCTTAAATATTTTTTTCCATCTATGATCGAGGATGTGTCTAAAGGAGGAGTTGTTACTGAAAAGCAAGTAATTTCTCATGCCCAATACTTAGACTTGATTTATACCTAGTCTGGTATGCCTTATGATAAGATTTGAAATGCACCTAGACCAGCTTTTAATGTTCCACCACCTCCATCTATTAAGGACTCTCATGTTGGTGATAGAGTGATAAGTTTTTCAAGCACTCAAAAATCAAGTAGACCATCTAGTCAAACACTTTCTATTTCAAATAAAACTTCTAATGCACCTGATAATACACTTGATTTTGAAATAAATGTCGTGTCATTTGACAAAGGTGAAAATGAAAAGCAACCTGGAAGCAAGAAAGAGGGGAAAACCAAAAGGAAACAAAATTCTCCCCCTCAAGGGAAATCATTTGATTCCTCTTCTCTGTCTAGGAAACCTCGTTACCCATGTTTAATTTGTAATGATGAGAACTTTGCGCGAGACTGTCCTCATTCCTCCAAAGTCTCAAAACATCTTAAGACTTCTAGTACATATGTTTTGTTGGCAGACCCTTTTCCAAACCAAGAGACTCATTTGGTTGATACCAATCATGCTTCCACTTTGCAAGTGCTTATGCTATCCACCACTAATCCTAAGACTAATGTTTTGGTGAGTACACGAAGTAAAGATTACAGTAATCCATCTTCGTCGTCAAATAACTAGGCTACAGATCAACCTAATACTTCGACTTCAACTTCATCGGATTCCATTCCACCACCCATTGCACCAGAATTAACAATAAAACTACCTAAGAGAGGTGTTCATAAATCTACATTCAACCCTCGATCTCGAGAAACACAAAATTATAACATAGTATAATATTTGGCTTAGTCACCTTCTTCTATGTCAAAACTTGATGTGCTTCATAATTGTCCCTCCCAAAAGCAAGCTTTATTGTTAGCAATATGTGGAATTGATCCAACGGATTCCAATCTCGTGGTTTTTAACCATGCAGGTTATACGCCACAATTACCAGCACAATAAGCATTCGTGATCCAAGTAAATTCTTTGAATAAACTCATTCACCAAGCCATTGTTCACAAATGTGCATCGACTTGTATCATGTCAATGAATTGTTGGAAAACACTTGGATCATCACCTTTGTCATGATCACCTACGACGCTAAATGCTTTTGACAATCGCACTTATACACCTTGTGGAATTCTAAATAACTTGTAGATTTAACTTGGGGGAAAATTGTAACTGTTGAAGTTGAGGTCGTTGACGGAACCCTGGACTACAACATTTTACTAGGAAGATCGTGGGTTTAAGCTATGGCTTTTTTGGTTTCAACATAATTTTGTATGATTGCTTTACCTCATAAAGGAAAAATCACAATAATTGATCAATTCACCTTCTTCACCTCTAGTTCATAGGAAACTAGAATCATTCCATTAGTTCACGGGCCTCTGATATCTCTTCAGAACATTGGAGTAGGTATATTAAAGTATTCTTCCCTAGTGGGTACCTTTTTACTACGATCACCATCACAAATGGGAGAACTGGCAAAAGTTAAGATCTGTAATATGATATCTTCCACTTCATCTGACTCACAGAAGATTTCCAATAATTCCAAAGTTGATATGTGCAATGAAACCATGCCACTAAGTCCCATTGAGCTCACATCGCAATCAATCTTTTTGGATTGCGTGGAAAATCCAAATCCATCATCACCAATTGTATGGGTTTATCGTTTGTTAGAATATGGTACTTCCTCTAATCCTTTATCATGTAAATCTTCTACTGATGAAGGAATCATCCAATCAATGACGACAGAAGAATAACCATGGGAAGATTATCATCATCAATCCCATATTCCATATCACATAGAGAATATTCCAAATGAACTAAATCACCCTTCAATTGTTGATTTCCTTTCAAATTTTGTTTTTGTAGACACAGTTGATTCCAAACTAAACTTATCAAATATCAGAGAAACCATTTCTATAAATATTTTGAACAAACGTAGAATTGTAGAAAACATTCATGTTGGAAAATCTTGTTCTCCATCTAAACTTGAAACTTACTGTGTTATTTTTCATGAATGACACAATATATTTGCTTTTTCATATGAAGAAATACCAATTGTTAATTCTAGTATAGTTGAACATGAGATTAAAATTTATCCTGATGTCATGCCGATATGACAAAACCTTCGTCTGGTTCATCCGAAGAAGGATGATGCCATAAAGGAAAAAGTTGAAAAAGTTTTGCATGTTGATTTCATATACCCTGTTCCTCTTACTAATTGGGTTTCCAATATTGTTCCTATCATGAAGAAACAAGGGACAATACGAGTGTGTGTTGATTATAGGGATGTTAATCATGCTTGTCCAAAAGATAATTATCCTACTCCCTTTATCTACCAAATAATTGATGAATGTGCGAGATGTGAAATATTTTCACTTATGGATGTTTTTTCCGGCTATAATCAAATCAATATCCACCCAGAAGACCAATATAACACTGCCTTTATTTGTCCCTGGGGCACACTCCCATATATGATACTCCCTTTTGGTTTGAAGAATGTTGGGGAAACTTTTCAGATGGAAATGAATTATGCCTTCCACAAAATCAAACACATTATTCAACCCCTATCTAGATGACTTACCTACTCATTCACAGAAACAGGCTGATCACCCACAACATTTGAGAGCCATCTTTTTACGATGCTGACACTACAAAATTCGACTCAATCCGCATAAATGTGTGTTTTGTGTTGGCGCTAGTCATTTTCCTAGTTTCGTAGTGTCCAAAGAAGGAATTCGACTCGACCCTTTGAAGGTTAAGGAATTTCTTGATCTGCCTCCACCATCCAATTTATTTCAGTTACAGAGACTCCAAGGGAAGGCTAACATTCTACGAAGATTCATTCCCAAATATGCAAAAATGGCTAAAGGATTCACTTTTCTTTTAAAAAAGGGAATTCCATTCCATTGGGACCAGCTTGTGCAAGCTTCCTTTGATGCTCTCAAAGATGCCCTAATTCGAGCATCATTAATTTATTCCCCTAATTATCGAAACGACTATTTCTTGTATCTTGTCATTGTAGATACAACCATTGCTATGGTTTTAGTCCAAGAAGAAGATGGGATTGAATATCCAATATATTATTTGAGTCGTAATCTCAATGATATAGAATTCAAGTATTCTTATGTTGAGAATCTAGCTTTGGATATTGTTCAAGCTGTATAGAGATTTCGTCACTATATCCTGCTCCGAAAGACCACTGTCATTTTAGATTGCAACCCTATGATATACATCTTGTCACGTCAATTTATGGGGGGGGAATATTCAAAATGGATCGTCATTTTGTAGGAATTTGATTTGGAATTCTTCAAATCCAAGTCAAAGAAATCTTTAGTCTTCACTGAGCTTCTTTGCGACCTTCCCTCTACCACCATCGACTCAACAACGAAACCATCAATTATGGATGAGTATCTATTTTTGATCTTGTCATCTGACCCTTGGTATGGAGATATACTGATCTATCTCCAAACCCAAACTTTTCTGCCTGATACCTATCGTTTGCAACAACGACGTATTCGATATCGAGCCAAAGATTATTTGATCATTCGCGACACCCTTTACCATCGTGGTATCGATACGATTTTATGGAGGTTCCTCAGATAGGAGGAAGCTAAGAATTATGGTGCTTGTGGTGGACATTTATCTAGTTATGCTACCACATAGAAGATTCTCTGTGCTGGTTACTTATGGCCAACCATATTTAACGATTGCATTATGGTTGTTAGAAGTTGTCATGCATGCCAAATTTTAGACTGTAAAACTTGATTACCAACTGCACCATTACATCCTATCGTCGTTCTTGGACCATTTGCAAAATGGGGCATTGATTTCATGACATGTCACCCTCAGTCAGCTGGGGGGCATGGGTATATTATTGTCGTCGTTGACTATTTTACGAAATGGGTTGAGGCGATGCCTACATTAAACAAGAGTGGTGAGACAACTGCACTTTTTTTCTTCCACCACATGGTTGCATAGTTTGGTGTACCACGAGCTATAGTTACAGATCATGGTTCACATTTTTGCAACCACATGATGACTGAATTAACGACCAAGTTAGGACTTTCACATGATAGTTCTACTCCTTATTATCCACAGGCTAATGGAAAAGTTGAAGCCATCAACAAAATCCTTAAGTGAACGCTTCAAAGAATGATAGGAGTTCACTAATGTAGGAGCATGAGACTTGGAGGGAAAAAATTCAAACTCATTCCAAAAACACAAAAAATCTACAAGCAAATGAGTGGGGTCCTTTAGCCATCAATTTCCATGTTTTTCTAGTTTAGCATAGGGATAGAATTTAGGAATAAATCATGTTGTTTTAAATGTTAATAGTTAGGCTATAGTGGAGGTTCTTGAGGAGAATACTTCGTTGAACGCATAGGATTAGTTAAACATAGTGGAGGTTCTCGAGGAGGATGTCGCAAAACTGATAGTTACATTAAATTAAGCCTCTGATTTAGGAATCTGGTTGTTAATACGAACCAATATAAATGTAGTTTGTATGCTATTGTAATAGGATTTTGCCCGCATTATTTTATCGCATATTTCTCCAAGGAAGAGGGATTTTTCTCCGTGTATTGGTCAATCCCGCAGGCGTGGTGACCTTCTAAAGCCTTTTTGTGTATCAGAACTGTGTTTGCCTGTTAACTGATATTTGTATGTGTATTTGGTTTTGTTTCTTTTCTTCTGAGTCTTAATATCAGAGATTTGGCCTTATTGTAGAATTGAGGCTTCTGTGATCCATCATAGTTATAAGAAGATTTCTGCGTAAATCACATTAAGTAAGACTTTTTCCAACGCGTTTCGAACCAACTAGTGTGGCTCATCGTCAAGACAAGTTGAGGAGACAGATATAGTCCAGCGCTTTAAATAGTTCGATCAGAGATTCCAACAACTAAAACCAATTAACATCTAATTTCTGACCCCAAGGACCCTTATTACTTATTATTATTCTAATTAATATTATTATTCCCATATTTATATTTATTAGTAGAAATAAGTTAAACTAGGTAAAAAATAAAATAGATTAATAGTTTATTTATTTAAGTTCATAAAAATAATAATATATAAAACACCTTTAACCCTAATATTAATTACTATCCTTCTGGAACAAAGATAAATTAGGTAAAAATTCCCATATTTACTTAAGGTTAGTTTAAAAATAATTTTATTACAATTTTTAATTATACAAATATAACTACAATCAATGGAGAAAAGTCAAAAGCGGAGAAAGGAGTTCATATATCAGAATAATAGAATATTAATATATACTAATGTATAATAATACAATATAATGTATAGTAAAAAATAAATAATAAGAACCCACTATATATTAAAATCAATAATAATAATATATGTATACTGCATAAGATCCTATTTCATACTAACCATATATACTAGTATACATAATGTAATCAATATACCTACATTTCCTTGATATTTATTATTATAATTAAGGAATTAGGTGAATAAATACCCTAAAGAATTAGCCTAAAACCTTAATAATACTTATATACAAATAAGTAATGTATAATAAAATTATATAATATATAAAAATAATGCATAGAGGTAACAAAAAGTAACCATTATGTATTGATAACAAAAATATAAATATACAAGTCTATACAATATATCGTCACATTGCATAGTAATTAAACTATTAACTCAGAGTAAATAAAATATATATGAACAGATAATCCTAACTATTTATAATAAATAAGAATTAAGGTAAATTAGGTAAAATTACTATTTAAATAAAATAAAACAATCTATAATATATCAAGTACCATAAATCAAAATTAATAAGTAATATGAATATCCTGTATATGTTATAATAATAGTAAAATATAAATAAATAAAACCAAAAAATATTCAATAAAAACACCTAGATCAAGACAGAAAGGGAAGACAGGAAGGGGACAGAAATGGGAAAAAAAAGGAAACTAGGACGAAAGGGCAGGGATCTAGATCTACTGATCTTCCAGCCATCGTCTTTGTTGAGATTGACCGGCCTTCTTTCGATTTCAATGGCTTCCCTGAATTTGCGATGATGGAACTGAGCCACCTTGGCCACGACCTTGGCCTCCTCAATACAGACCTGATGCTTGGTCTTATCCACATGTTCTGCTAACGCTGAAGACTTGGTTCTCCCATGTCTCAGGTCAGCCACATGTTCGTTAATCCTCTGCTGGATGGAGCATCCCGTTTCCCCAATATAGGGAGTCCCACAGGAACAAGGGATCAAATAAACACCCTTCATATCCTTAGGGTTCACGGGATCCTTTACCGATTTGAGGGAGTTTCAGATGGTGTTGAGGGGCCTGAAGGTCGAGGGAATATCAAATTTCTTAAGGATCCGAGCAATCTTGTCTGTGGTTCCTTGGACATATGGGAGATGGACACCTAGACGCTACTCCCTCGATTCTTTCTTGATTAACGCATTTCTGGAGGCTTTGAGAAAGGCCTTCTGACCAAGGTGCTTACTATATTCATTCTCCACGAAGACATCCAGGAGATGGGATCTCTCCTTCTCCAAGCTTTCCTTATCCGAAATCCTAAGGGCACGCATAGCGAGGGTGTTGAGAACACCAATATTCTGAGCAGGGAAATGATGGGAATCGGCATGAAGATACTGCTCAGTATGCATTTTCTTTCGGAACATGGAGTGGGAGAGAGAGTCATACTTGTTCTTCAAAATAAGAATATCCAGAAAAGGGAGGCAACCATCGCTCCATTTTTCCATGGTGAACTTAATGGTAGAGAACTGATCGTTCAAGTGATCGAAGAAATGATCAAGCTCCTCCTGGCCATGGGGCCAGGTGACATTAGTTTCATCTACATACATCTTCCAAAGCTTGGGAAGAAGACGAGCCGAGGCTAGAGCTTTGGCTTTGAAATCTTCCATTAAGAGGTTTGCAACAATCAGGGAAAGAGGGGAACCCATAGGCACACCACATGTCTGCTCAAAAAACTCACCCTCGAGGGTGAGTTTTTTGAGCCAGACATGTGGTGTGCCTATGGTTCCCCTCTTTCCCCGATTGTTGCAAAACCTCTTTATGGAAGATTTCGCCAAAGCTCTAGCCTCAGCTCGTCTTCTTCCCAAGCTTTGGAAGAGGTATGTAGATGACACTAATGTCATCTGGCCCCATGGCCAGGAGGAGCTTGATCGTTTCTTCGATCACTTGAATGATCAATCCTCTGCCATTAAGTTCACCATGGAAAAAGAGAGCAATGGTTGCCTCCCTTTTCTGGATATTATTATTTCGAAGAACAAGGACGACTCTCTCTCCCACTCCATGTTCCGAAAGAAAATGCATACTGAGTAGTATCTTCATGCCGATTCCCATCATTTCCCTGCTCAGAAGATTGGTGTTCTCAACACCCTCGCTACGCGTTCCCTTAGGATTTCGGATAAGGAAAGCTTGGAGAAGGAGAGATCCCATCTCCTAGATGTCTTCATGGAGAATGGATATAGTAGGTGCCTTGGTCAGAAGGCCTTTCTCAAAGCCTCCATAAATGTGTTAATCAAGAAAGAACCGAGGGAGCAATGTCTAGGTGTCCATCTCCCATATGTCTAAGGAACCACGGACAATATTGCTCGGATCCTTAAGAAATTCGATATTCCCTCGACCTTCAAGCCCCTCAACACCATCCAAAACTCCCTCAGATCGGTAAAGGATCCCGTGAACCCTAAGGATATGAAGGGTGTTTATTTGATCCCTTGTTCCTGTTGGACACCCTATATAGAGGAAACAGGATGCTCCATCCAGTAGAGGATTAACGAACATGTGGCTGACCTGAGACATGGGAGAACCAAGTCTTCAGCGTTAGCAAAACATGTGGATAAGACCAAGCATCAGGTCTGTATTGAGGAGGCCAAGGTCGTGGCCAAGGTGGCTCACTTCCATCATCGCAAATTCAGGGAAGCCATTGAAATCGAAAGAAGGCTGGTCAATCTCAATAGAGACGATGGCTAGAAGATCAGTAGATCTTGGATCCCTGCCCTTTCGTCCTAGTTTCCTTTTTTTCCCATTTCTGTCCCCTTCCTGTCTTCCCTTTCCGTCTTGATCTAGGTGTTTTTATTGAAATTTTTTTGGTGTTATTTATTTATTTATATTTTACTGTTATTATAATGTATACAGGATATTCATATTATGCATTAATTTTGATTTATGGTACTTTTTATATTATAGATTGTTTTATTTTATTTAAATAGTAATTTTACCTAATTTACCTTAATTCTTATTTATTATAAATAGTTAGGATTATTTGTTCATATATATTTTATTTACTAAGTTAATAGTTTAATTACTATGCAATGTGACGATATATTGTATACACTTGTATATTTATATTTTTGTTATCAATTCATAATGGTTACTTTTTGTTACCTCTATGCATTATTTTTATATAATTTTATTGTACATTACTTATTTGTATATACGTATTATTAAGGTTTTAGGCTAATTCTTTAAGGTATTTATTCACCTAATTCGTTAAATATAATATTAAATATTAAAGTAATGTAGGTATATTGATTGCATTATGTATACTAGTATATATGGTTAGTATGAAATAGGATCTTATGTAGTATACATATATTGTTATTAGTGATTTTAATATATAGTGTGTTCTTATTATTTATTTTTTACTATACATTATGTTGTATTATTATACATTAGTATATATTAA